>OVAP01000197.1:0-45239 GCA_900406295.1 Aurinia saxatilis | reverse complement strand
ATCGCCGGTCACCTGAAAACTCTTTTCAGATCTGAATAAGCTTTTTTTAGAAAGAAGGGAGAGAGATATGAGATATTCCTAGTGAGCGTGGAATGTGTGTATAAACATTGAAATGTATTTATGTATATTTATAGTTTCTTAAAAAATTGTATAAAGAAATTGTTAAGAAACTGTTCAAAGCATTCGGATTACAAGTCTGTTCAAGTTCAAGTTTTTAGTTTTGCCTTTCACCATCTTAACAAAAGACAGATGGATGGGATGATACGCTGAACAAGTGAATATCTTGGGATCAGTCATTTATGAATTAGACAAAAATGTTATGAAATCACTTGGATACAAATCATGTTGATAAAAATTTCACATTCCTCATCCACATCCCACAATGTTCTATAGTACCTTAGACTTATTTGTATATCATGTCCTAAAATTTTTACTCTTATATGAATCATTTGCAAAAAAAAAATGGAATAAAGAATTTATTTTCTGTTCATAAAAATCCAATTCAAATATACAAATTTTGTTCATAATGGAACACATTGTTGACAATGGGAATTAATTTTTGCATTTATCATTTTCAATATATATATATATATATATATTTGTTAAATTATCATTTTGTTTATTTGTATTTGCAAAAATTAGCAGTTCAAACCAATGATATATGCAAACTATATAATCTTTCCGTATTCAATATGTACATATCTGCAAACATTATTTAAAGGTTTAAATGTTTAATACTCAAATTCTCTTGGTTAATGGTTCGGTCCACTTCAACTATTTATGTGTCGTTTTATAAAGCAATATTAATTTATGGCTTAACTGTATGTACGAAACTATGACAAATGGCTAATAAATGTTTATGTTTTCTTGAACTGTTTCATTAATTAAAAAATACAAAAACTCCTCCATCTTAAACTCTGAAGAGGAATTTTTGTCTGATAAAGAAAAAAACGTAAAGTAAGTGATAAACTTTTTAACCATTTCGATAATTACACCATTAATATGAAAGTTAAAGATAAGCAAAAAAACTGTAAATGGCACGTGGCTCCATTAAGAATATTTCTCAGTAGTCCTCCCTTTGTCATGTTCTTCTACCTTACACGCACTCCACTCTTGCCATTTTCAGATTTCCACTGCCAAAATTAAAAAGATCTCAATTCCGATTCCTTTCTTCTTCTTCTTCTCCAAATCAGATTTCGATTTTGTGCATCCTTTGTTTTTGGGTTTTGACTTTTTTTGTTTTGTTTTGTTTTGGGTTTAGATCAAAATGGGAGTTGATTACTACAATGTACTGAAAGTGAATCGAAACGCAAACGATGATGATCTCAAGAAATCTTACAGAAGAATGGCGATGAAATGGCATCCAGACAAGAACCCTACAAGCAAGAAAGAAGCAGAAGCGAAATTCAAACAGATCTCTGAAGCTTACGATGTCTTAAGCGATCCTCAGAGACGTCAGATCTACGATCAGTTCGGTGAAGACGGACTTAAATCCTCCTCTGATGTACCTACTCCCACGACGCAGCAGCAAGATCGGAGTTACTCGTCGTCTAGTAACAACTCTGAGTTTCGGTATTATCCTCGTGACGCTGAAGATATCTTCGCTGAGTTCTTCGCCGAATCTGGAGAGAGTAGTGGAAGGACACGTGGCGGCGGAGGGAGGACGTTTAAGAGTGAAGAAGCGGCAAGGAGTCAGAGGAGTAAGAAGACGACTACTCCTCCGGTTACGAGGAAAGCTCCTGCGATTGAGAGTAAGTTGGCTTGTACTCTTGAGGAGCTTTATAAAGGTGGGAAGAAGAAGATGCGTATCTCTCGCGTTGTTCCGGATGATTTCGGGTTAGTTTTCATGTGGAAATGTTAAGTCTTTACATTGTTTGATGGTTAGATTCAGTGCTTGTAATGATATGTTTGTGTTTTACAGAAGACCAAAGACAGTGGAGGAGATTTTGAAGATTGATATAAAGCCAGGATGGAAGAAAGGTACGAAGATAACGTTCCCTGAGAAAGGGAATCAAGAACCTGGTGTTACTCCGGCTGATCTTATATTCGTGGTGGATGAGAAGCCGCATTCGGAGTATAAAAGAGACGGGAATGATCTGGTTGTGGAGAAGAAAGTTTCTCTTTTGGATGCTTTAACTGGTGTCACTATTAGTTTGACGACTCTGGATGGAAGGAACTTGACTATCCCGGTTTTGGATATTGTGAAACCGGGTCAGGAGATTGTGATTCCGAAGGAAGGAATGCCTACTAAAGACCCTTTGAAAAGAGGAGATCTTAGAGTTAGCTTTGAGATCGTGTTTCCGTCGAGGTTAACATCAGAGCAGAAGAATGATTTGAAGAGAGTTCTTGGTGGAAGTTGATACTTAGTTTTCAAAGTATATTTGATCTTGTTTAACAGCTGATACTACAATAAGCTCTTGGTCAATTCAGTGTACATACATTTCAGTTTCTTTTTTCTACTTATTGTGTTATGAGACAAGAAAAACCAAATGAGTAGATGTTATAATGGCTGTCTCGGACATAACATATCGTTTTGAAGTCGAAGTAGGCCTCCGAGTTTGACTCTTTGTGTTAATGGTGAAAGAGGCACAGTAGAGAAAGTGATTGGTCTGCAAGGGAAGAAGCTGGAAACTTCGTGTGGTGACAGTGGTGTGGTTTTGCCTTGGTAGGGTACTTTCATCTTGAAAGTTATCTGTATTCTGTTTCCGTAAGAGATAAAAATGATTCTGATCTTGTAACCATTAGAAAATGGTATGTAAATGACGTAGACTTGTTACCATCAGAAGGTTGCTTAGCATTCTGAAAGAGACATTTAACTTTCCTGTTGTGTTATTTAATCGTCAGAGTAATTTTTTTCGTTTCTTTTCTCCTGTTGTTCAGCTCATAAGAATACAGCAAACCCCAACAATTAACTTTATTGTCAAAACATGAACTGAACATAGCAGAAGAAAACAGAGATTCAACAGTAATTTTGTTGTCTAAAACATTCTATAATCTCACTTATAAGCCATTAGACACGAGTCACACGACACTATAAGCAGGGATTTTCCAAGTTCCAGCTTGTATCATGATTTTCCTCATCTGCTCTGCTTCTGTCCATTTACTTCCCAAGGCATGTAATGTTGACAATGCCACATACTGGCCACAGTGCTGTGGCTGCAATCGAATAAGCCTCTTTCCTACTTTATTTCCTAATTCAGCATCCTCGTGAATTTTGCAAGCGCCTAAAAGAGCTCCAAGAACAGAAGCATCGGGCTCAAATGGCAAACTCTTTATGAAATTTACAGCATCAACCAATAATCCAGCTCTTCCAATGAGATCAACAATGCAACCGTAATGCTCTGATGTCGGAATGATCTTGTACTCACTACATATGGAAGAGAACAACTGGATACCTAAGTCCACTAGTTCAGATCGAGCACAAGCCGTGAGTACTGCAAGTAAAGTGATCCCATTTGGATACACATTCTTCGATTTCATCATCTCAAACATCTCCAGTGCTTTCTCAGGTCTACCATTAGAAGCAAGAGCTGATATTATCGCATTCCAAGCGCAAACCTCTTTATCACCAACTTGATCGAAAATGATCAATGCCACCTCCAAGTGACCGGCTTTTCCGTACATATCGAGCAAAGCAGTACCCAAAGTACTAGTGAGGATGATCTCATTCCTCACAACATATCCATGAATCTGCTTCCCCAAACGAAAACCTCCTCGATCCAAATTAGCACACGAAGAAAGTACACTAACCAAAGTAGCCTCATTCGGTGTCATCACCTCACAATTTTTCTCCATCATCTCACCAAAAACCATTATAGCTCTGGCGTGTAACCCGTTCTTACCAAACCCATTAATAACACTAGTCCACGAAACCACATCAATTACAGGCATTCTCCGAAACAACTCAAAAGCAAAACCCATCTCTCCATTTCTTCCACAAGCATCAAGCATACTATTACAAGCTACAACACAAGGGTCTAAAATTTCATCAAACATCTTCCTAGAGCTTCTAAAACCACCAACTTCACCATAAAACCGAACAAAAGAAGTCTGAACAAAAGGGTCCCATAAAACACCCCGTTTAAGAGCTTGACCATGTAAAGAAACACCATAAGAAACAGAGAAGGAAAAGCAAGCAGCTTTGATCAGAGAAGGGAAAGTGAGATTGATTGGTCGGACTTGGTTTGCAAGCATATCGTTCAAGAGAACAAGAGAAGTCTTGTAGTGTCCTGTAGTGAGATAGGATCGTATGAGAGTGTTGTAGACACATTTCGTCTTCCATCTTGAAGAAACCAATGCGTTGCTGGTTAAGAGGATAGTGTGAATCTGCTTGATTTGGTTTGTGGAGTCGAGGAAACGTTGGAGAAGATGAAGTGCGTCTTCGAGAGACAAACTGAAACTCGACAAAGATCTACAAAGCATGCAACTTTGTACAAAAATGAACCAATCTGCAAAGCAAAATCGAATTTTTTACAAATCAAAACTGTGAAAAGTGAGAATTTGTCAATCGGCTATGGAGAGAGACGGAACTCGAAGATCAATAAGTAAACCAAACTAGGTTGATTCGGTTTGTTATGGTTTGATCCAATTTTATAAATTTTCTTTAATTGTCTGTTTCGGTTCAGGCTTAACCGAATTTTGACATCCCTAAAATCAAACGCACTAAATTTTGCTCGAGGAAGAAACAAAGTGGAAGCGAGTCACGGTTCGCGAGTTATACGAGTCACGACTCAAGAGGGCGAAGCGAGAGCTTAACGTCACCGGAAAAAATGGAGCAGGAGAACGAAAAGGACGAAGGAGAGAGACTCGAATTAGCGGTGAGAGAAGATAAAGAGAAAGCGGCGGAGATGAGTCGTAAGGAGAAGCGTAAAGCGATGAAGAAATTGAAGAGGAAGCAGGTGAGGAAGGAGATAGCGGAGAAGGAGAGAGAGGAAGCGGAGGCTAAGTTAAACGATCCGGCGGAACAAGAGAGGCTGAAGGCGATTGAGGAAGAGGCGGAGAGGATGAGAGAGAAGGAGTTGAAGGAATTTGAGGAGAGCGAGAGAGCTTGGAGAGAAGCTATGGAGATTAAGAGGAAGAAAGAGGAGGAAGAAGAAGCGAAACGGGAAGAGGAAGAGAGAAAATGGAAGGATCTAGAAGAATTGAGAAAGCTTGAGGTAGTGTGATTTGTTTGTTGTCAATTTCTTCATTAATGCTTTGTTGGTTAATGTAGAACAGTGAGGAATAAAGGAATGTGGAACGTAATGTAGCATTGCTAGAGTAGAATACAAAAAGGTTGTGAATGAACCAGCATGTGTTAGGGATATACAGATCGTATTGGTGCAGTATCTAGCTCTCTTTGGTTATTTATTTACATACCCTTATTGCTTCTTTTGGCAGGCTAGTGGTGAGGATGAGGATGGTGAATATGAATATATAGAAGAAGGGCCACCGGAAATCATATTCAAGGGAAATGAGATCATTCTTAGAAAGAACAAAGTGAAGGTGCCAAAGAAATCGTTAGTTCAGGCGGATGGAAACAAGGTATTTAACCATCATCTAGGTGAACATACCATTTCAGTATTTTATGTTTTTCTCGAGTACCAATATAGAGTTTGTTCTGCAGATTTCTGACAGGCCTACATCAAATCCTTTACCTCCGGGAACCGAAGCTTCTGCTAATTATCAGAATGTTAGTTCTGCTCAACAGATTCTGGATAATGTTGCACAAGAAGTGCCTAACTTTGGAACTGAACAGGTGAGTTTTTTATCCCTTGATTGAGGTGGTATTACTCTTATGCATCATTGTTGTGTTCCTTAGAGTGAATCCACTGTGTTTATTTTTCTGTTAATCTCCAGGATAAAGCTCATTGTCCTTTCCATTTGAAGACTGGAGCTTGTCGGTTTGGCCAGCGTTGCAGCAGAGTTCATTTCTATCCCGATAAATCGTGCACTCTTCTTATGAAGAACATGTATAATGGTCCTGGCATGGCTTGGGAACAGGATGAGGGGCTTGAGGTCTGTAACCGCCATCTCGTGATGTATCCTGATAATACTCTTTACTTTATGTTTATCAAAATTACTATAGTCCTTTGCCTCCTTTGTTTTGTTTTGTTTTGCTGTGTGCTCTGGATTTATGGAATGATGCTGTTTCTTTCTTTATGGTCCATACCATCTTCTTTAACTTACATCAGACATTGATGGATTCCATTCATTGGAGGTGCATGATTTTAGTCTGGCCAGGGTGGAGTTGCAGTTCACTTCTATGTATCCTACTTGATTGATAGATTAGCTAGTATGTGCTAGTGATCTTAATCACACAAATTGTTACCTTGTATTAGTGTCTCTCTCTTGCCTTCTTTTAAGTGTCTTCTGACTTCTACCTGGGAGTGAATGATATGGGAAAAACAATCCATCGGATGCCAATACCTCGGAAGTGCTTGATTTTCCTTAATTAGGAACAGAACAGTGTCCTCATGCGGGCTTGGCTGCTTTGGCCTAGTAGTGTCTTAAAGGAACAAATTCAATTATAATTTAGTAAGGCTGTAGCTAGTTGCTTGGTATCTGAACTACTGGACCGCACATGCATTATATTTTATGTGGCTTCTTTGCCTTTAGTGACTTACTATAGTTTACTCTCTCCCTCTTTCTCCCCGTCTTCCTTGCAGTATACAGATGAGGAGGCTGAACAATGTTACGAAGAATTTTATGAAGATGTACATACAGAGTTCCTGAAGTATGGAGAACTTATTAATTTCAAGGTCTGTCGTTTCTTTTCTGCTCCCACACTTTCCTTTCCTCTTTCTGTTTCTCTCTTTGTTTTCCGATATCAGCCTTCATTCCATAGTAAATCTGAATGTTAAATTCAGAATCTGCAAGCCACAGTTGGCTATCTATTGTGAAAACTAAAGTGTTCCTTGAATCTCTTATCATCATTGAATGAGCAACTGGAACATTGTGTGACTAAAACTTGTTAGTATATCTTTAGACCTTCTCTTCTACCTATTCTTATCTTTAAAGAAAATTTATTTGTCCATTTCAGGTGTGTAGAAATGGCTCATTCCACTTGAAAGGCAATGTATATGTACACTACAGATCACTGGAATCAGCTATTCTGGCTTGCCAGTCCATTAATGGCCGATACTTTGCTGGTAAACAGGTATGCTGTTTTCCTTGGATACTTTAGCCACTGTTTGAGTGGTCTGGTTAATTTAGTAGCATGTACTGCATTTTTTTCCTCACCGTTGCATCTTTGTGGCATAATGTTGGAAACCCATATAGTTTTCAGCAACCCAGGCTTTGTGTATGATCTTTTGTCAGAGGTCTCACTTGTCTTATCTTTGGCATTTTTTGTTCATATCGTAATGGTTTTTCATACTTTCCTGAAACAAAAGTCGCACAGTGTGTCGTCACTCTTAGTCTGTCTTAAAGTGGCAATTTGCTGTTCGCTTTCTCCTTAAATGAATATACAAGAAAGTACTGGTTCAATATAGTTTTGGTATTGTAAATTGTAGCCTTATAGCATGTAATTGTACTGATTAAATGACTTACGTCTACGATCTGTCTTCCTTGTTATAGTTATATATCATCAATTGATCCATGAAATTGGTTGTATGACAAAAAACGGAATATTAATTTGGTTGTTCAACTTCCATATTAAGTCATTATCCACCAACTCTAATAAGCGTTGATGTGTATGTTGAGGCTTGATATCTGATTTCGAAGCTTGCCGATGATTATGGTCCATCCTCATTAGGTGCAATGTGAATTTGTCAACATCTCAAGGTGGAAGGTTGCCATATGTGGAGAGTACATGAAGTCCAGACTTAAAGTATGACTCTTCTTCTGGTGCATAACCTGAGATTCGTCTTCTGGCTTACCTGTAGTTCACTAATTACATTTGTTTTTACAGACTTGCTCTCGTGGATCTGCTTGCAATTTTTTGCATTGTTTCCGAAACCCCGGTGGAGACTATGAATGGGCTGATTTTGATAAACCACCTCCAAGATTCTGGATTCGCAAAATGACTGCTTTATTTGGCTATCCAGATGAATACTTGAAGCACATGGAGCATGAAAATTCAGGGGCATTAAAGGAATTCAGATCAGATCTACCAACAGATTCACACAGGTAGATTTATATTTGGAACTTTTGAGGATCCTCATCGTTAAATAACTTGTCAGTGTGTGTTCCTGCTTAAATTGGTTATGGAGCGTCATGCTCATATGTTTTGTTTGCGTATCAGGCAAGCTTCAAGAAGATATAGATCAAGGGACCGTGATCATACTGGTGGACGCAAGCTCAGTAGGATGCAAGACGAGAACCATCATGATGGAAGTGAAAGTCCGAGAAGTACTAGAGATGGTAGTTTAGAGAGGGAGGTGTATAGAGAGCGACGGCATGCTAAGACATCACGTCATGAAAGCAAATGGTCTGAACGCTCTCCTGGACATCGGGTGACAAGAAGAAGAATCCATGGGAGGTATTCCGACAATGATTCTCCTGACAGAGATGATGATGGCAGGAGAGAGACTGGTCACAAACGAAAAGCTAGAAGAGGCACAGATTCAGAAATTCAAGAACAGATGGGTGATGAAAAGGACATGATAACCCCTAGGAGTTCAAGAAAATACAACAGGGAAGGATCATTAGCTGATCAAGAGGAGAGTCATGGACATGATAGGGCGCATACAGTTTGCGATAAGTCAAACAGAGAAAGATCCGAACATCGACGTGAAAGAAGCAGCTCAAGATATTCCCACGAGAGAGACTCGACTGAAAGGAGACATCATTCACGTAAAGGATCAGACCGTCAAGACGATGGAGAGAATGACAAGAAGAGAAGTGTGGAGACTAGTCCCAGAACGTATCAGTCAGATGAAGACAGAGAAAAAAGCAAAGAGAAACATCGGTACAAAGCTCGAGATCCGGACTCTGATCGAAGCAGGAAAGGAAAACGACACAGAAGAAGCTCCCGAAATGGAAAGAGAGAGAATGCAAGTCGTGCATCAAGTGATGAGGAGAGTGAAGAAACACACAAAGAGAGACCTCATCACCATAGAAAAAGAAGAGTGTCACACGAGCAGACTCCCAAATGTGCTGAGGAATCAGAGGAAGGCGAAGGAGAAATTGAGCGTTGGAACCCAGTGTGATCTACAGAAGAGATGTTCTCTTCATTTCTCCTCTGTAAATTAATTTCATCACTTTAAAGAGGTTTTGGCAAAAATGGAACTGACTTTATGTTATAATTTGGTTATATCACAAAAAAAAAAAATATATATTTTAATGTTTTTAATACATTAATACGTGTATCTGTATCTATGTTCACCGCGGCACATTTTGCACCGGAGAAAAAGAAAAAGTTAACCGGGCAGTGGCTACACGATGACGATAGCGACGCCATTCAGCGGGGCTGCGAACTCCGTCACGGCGGCGAGAATTGTTCTGATAACGGGAGTTAGCAAAGGTCTGGGAAGAGCCCTAGCTCTAGAGATGGCGAAGAGAGGTCACACTGTGATAGGATGCGCTCGTACTCAAGAGAAGCTCACTGCTCTTCAGTCGGAGATTTCCTCTCCGGAAAATCATCTCCTCCTTGCCGCTGATGTGGTAATTGCCGCTCTTCGAACTCTCCTGCTTAGATTATTTCGTGTTCATGAGTTTAGCGAAAGTATCCACAAAATGTGTTTATTCTATAGATTCTGGGGGAAATTTTAGAAGTTTTGATGAGGTAGGACTTGGAATTGGATGTATTGTTATTTTCTTGATGACATTATTCCAAATCCGCAACGGCCTGATTTTGGAATCACTCTGTGAAGTCATGTGCTCTAGTGTGTATTCTGCAGTGAGGTTAGCTTTTGGAAGTGGCTAAGATTTGTGGTTTATGTTTGCAGAAATCAAACAGCAGTGTCGAAGAGCTGGCACGTACAATTATGGAGAAGAAGGGTGTCCCAGATATCATAGGTATTTTCGGAACCCTTTTGAGTCTTTGCACTTACTGCCCTTCAACCTTAATATTTGGGCACAAGCGGTTTGCATTGTTTTTTTTTATGTGACTTTTGTAGTCTTAGATGTTGGTAAATGCATGTTGCAGTTAACAATGCCGGTACCATCAATAAGAACAGTAAGATTTGGGAAGTCTCTGCAGAAGATTTTGACAATGTTATGGATACAAACGTTAAAGGAGTAGCAAATGTGCTGCGCCATTTTATCCCGTTGATGATCCCACGGAAGCAAGGAATTATTGTGAATATGTCTTCTGGATGGGGAAGATCTGGTGCTGCCCTGGTGAGTTTCAATCATCCACTAGCTTAAATCATGAGTTTTACTGTGTGTTCCCCCTTCTAGCCACAGAAAGGTACCTGGAGTTACAATATTGTCATGAGCTAGACTTTGCCCGAATATAGTTACGATATTAGATACCTTTTCCCTGATATTGGAGGATACACTCTTTAATTATCCAAATGGAAAACAATGAAACCTGGTGAGGTGGTAACTTAGATGGTAGAAAGAAAGATTAGCTTCACCCGAGAGGCCTATGTATGTTATTTGGTTGGTCCCTTTGCTATAGGCTGCGAAACAAACAGTCATTCGTCTAACCGTCTTTTATGTTAGTCGAGCATTATTCTGGTAGTATCCTCCTTTTGTATATGCAGGATATGTAGATAACTTTATTCTTGATAAGCTCCTTATATACCTTGAGTTATAGCACTCTTCTGATTTTGGCATATCAAACCTGCACCCAGCAACACTAACTTTTGAAACCAAATCGGTATCTGCAGGTTGCACCCTACTGCGCATCAAAATGGGCGATTGAGGGTTTAAGCCGAGCCGTGGCAAAGGAGGTAGTTGAAGGAATGGCAGTGGTTGCTTTAAATCCAGGCGTGATCAACACAGAATTACTTACTTCCTGCTTTGGGAACTCAGCTTCCTTGTATCAAGCTCCTGATACTTGGTAAGCAACCCAGCCTCATAATTTTTTGTTTTGAAATAATGTGTCTTCCTGTCCTTTCTGGCGAAATAATCAGCGTGCTCACTAGGGTCTGTTTCTCTTTTCACTAGTGTTCAACTGTGCCTTTTGTTAGGTAGTTGATTCGAGAAGTGTTTGGTGGTTAATTAATGACAATGATAGATAGAGGAGAATTTGTCTTTACTATAGATATGTTTCATGTGTATGAGGCGCGTTACTAAAAGATAAGCAAGTTTATGAGTAAATTAGTTCTCTTTTTCATTTGTTTTGTAGCTATAAATCGTTTTGAATAACTTTAAATCATGCACCCGCCGTGTTTGATCTCTCTAGTTGCGTTTGTTCTCTGAGCAGTTGCCTAAAAACCTGAACCTTTGCTGTGTGGGATTGAAATTTAACAGGGCTGTGAAGGCTGCCACAATGATTCTGAATCTTTCAGCGGGTGACAATGGCGGATCGCTTACTGTCTAACAACTAAAGCGCACATTTCTATTCAACTTCAGTGTTTGTATCCTATAATTTGAGACTTTGATTCATTGGTTTGTATCCAGAAATTTTAACCTAGTCCGTACCTTTTTGGGTTCAGGTAACAGAGCTTTTAAAGTCAGGGATTATATTTTTGTTAGAACTCGGTTGTAAAGAAATATATAGTTAGAACGATGTAATTACACTTTACCAATTGCCTTTGGCTGAGATCCAATTGCGCAATGCCAACTCTTTTACATTGCTATTTCAACTCAGCAAACATGTCATGTACATCTTGCTGACTTATAAGTTATAAGCAAAAACCATTTCAAGTTTGGTGTTAAGGGAAACACATGTAAAAGATAGGTGTATTTTGTAAACAACATATGATACTTCACAACAATACAAAGAACTGAATGGTATTAAGAACAAACGTCAATTTTTGGTATTAAGTTGGACGCAAAACCAAATGGAGGAAATGGCCACAATACTAACTATTTATTCTCTTACTAGGTGTGACAATTGATAAACTGAACACTAGGAATGTGTTGGACTTTGTAATAATCTTTCCCACCTGGTACCAATTTCTCCGTCCATTCCCTCTTCATTCTTTCAATCTTCAATTCCTTTAAGGATGTTGTGTACTTTAGCCCATCTGGAGGTTCCTTCAGCTTTTTGCAGTTATCTATAGTTAGAGAACGAAGACATGGCATCGACCCTTCCTCTACACTCCACTCTTCCATTTCTTTCTGATAAGATAACTTTAGAGCACATAACTCAGGAAACCCGCCTTTTGAGCACACCATTCTCCTCCCCAAGAAAGCACTAGATGAAAAATAAACTGACTTCAGATGAAGCAACTTTTCTAGAATGGGCATTGGATCCTCCTCCATGCGACATCCAATTAGCCATATGTGAGCAAGATGGGCAGGGAATCGATATTGGTCTGGAAACCTTGGCATATACGTGGACAACGTTAAGTCCTTTAGATGAACAAAATCCAAAACGACTTCTCCCCCATGATCAGCCACACGGATTTTTTGCCTATCATATAAACTAAGCATCTCAAGATTTCTCAACTCACGAAGAGATGAAGATAAAGTTTCAAAAGTACACCCGCCACCGAACAACACACTAAGAACCCTGAGCTTAGTCATATGGAGGAGGTCCGTGACACTACTGTGTTTTGTTGAGAAATTTGTCAAGGACTCCAGGTGCACTAAATCACCCAGTTCCAACTTTGTATTGTCATCCATTGAACCAGGTAAGTAAAGGTACCTCAACTCTAGCATGTCTTTCAAAACATTTGGCATATGAACTAGTAACGGATCAAAAACACCTAAGTTCAAACAGAACAGAAGCTTAAGGTTTCGCAAAGAAGAAGGCAGATGAGATACCCCAGCCTGGTACAAGCTCAAGAATCTCAAATGGATGAGTTCTCCAATGCTGGAAGGTAACTTCCCTCCTTCAAACTCTACGTAGGAAAGATCTAACACTCTGAGCAACGGTAAACTTCGGAAATGTGGAAGCTTCCAAAAGTTATCTTCGACTCCAAAAATCAAAACAGATCTGGCCTTTTTATTGTTTTTATGTCCTAGCATATCAAGTGCATTACCGCTATGTACAACGAGCCTGCGAGATCGAGATCTACAACGAGACTGTGCATTGATGGCAAAGGTAGCTGTTGGGACTTTGACAAGTTGAAGAAAGTTTTCTTCTTTGGCTTTAGATAAACATACTTCTCTCATCATGTCATGCATTTGACAATATTCCATTCTAGAACTCAAATAGCTTTCTTCAACAATAACCATATTTCTCCTCACTAACTCGTCTAGACAGCCTTCTCCACTATCTTGGATGGTTGATCCATCGTAAAATGGTGTTATTATTTCTTCTGCAACCCAGTAATTGAACAATGTCTTTGCTGCTATCTTGTAATCTTCAGGGAAATGGGCCAGGTAAAGGAAGCACTGCTTTAACAGCATAGGTAAATCTTCATAGCTCATCGACAATACTCGGTATACTGAATTGGGATTGTTGTCATAGAAGCCAGATTTTCCTACTATATGAGTTCCAATATTTTCATATACTCTTTTCCACTCGAAAACTGTATGTTTCTTAGCAAGCAACCCTCCTAGCACTCTAATGGCTAACGGTAGTCCTCCACAATTTGTGACCATTTCCTTTCCCATGGCTTCCATTTCTTCATTAACCTTTAGTTCTGTAGAACATCACACGATTATGTTTCAAGAAATAAGCTGCAAGATAAAATTTACAAGATTTTATATAAGAAAGTGTACCCATTTCATCTCTTCTAGGGAAAACTATACTCTCACATAGCTTCCAACTTTCTTCTGAAGTAAGGATTCTTGGCCTAAAGACAATACATGTTGGATCTGCATGTAAACCAACGCCTTCATTGCGAGAAGTGAGTAGTATCCTCCAACCTGAAAATAGATATTGTTTCATGATAGGGATTAAAAGGCATCAAAATGACCAATATGTATGTGCAATTAGAGTTTACCTCCTTTTTTGGGAAATGCAGGTTCTATTCGGTCCCAGTCTTCTTCTTTCCATACATCATCGAGGACAACCAAATATTTACCGGTTTCCAACAATTCAAAGAGTTCACCTTGGAGTGTATATTCGTCCATCCGTACATTATTTTCATTAACTGGTCTAAGATTTTGCAATATCCTTTGCCAAACATCCTTTCGCGTAAACTGTTGTGAAACACACACCCATGCGAATCCATCAAAATGACGCCGGACAATGTCATCATGAAAAACTTGTCTAGCCAGAGTGGTTTTACCAATACCTCCCATCCCAGATATAGAAACCATTTGAATGTTATCATTCTCCACCAAATGACTAACCAATTCTTCAACACTCTGTTCCACTCCCACAAGATCACTTTCAGAACTCTTTGCAAACGATTGTCGGATCTCCCTTTGCTCCATTCTTCTTTCTTGCAGTTGCAGAGACAGTGAACCACCACTATCAGTAATCTCTTGTATCCCTAAACTCTGCATTCCTTCATTCATCTCAGAGATCCTCTTAGTTATGCCTTCGATATCTGTAGCAAACTTTCGACGATCCACTACGAAGCAAGCAAGTCTTTTCACACGCTTCTTGATCCCTTTTTCTTTTCCTCCAAATTCTTTCAGAAGAAAGGATTCAATTATATCCTCAGCATCATAAACAATCTCCTTGACATCTTCGACGAAGTTTCTCACTCTTTCACTCTCATACTTCTTGGCATCTGCATCTTTTAATAACGACTGTAACCTTCCAAGCTGATGCTTTAGTCCAGAAACTTGCTCATCTAATCCGGTTAATCGTTCAGATTCTCGACTCAGTAGCTCCCAAAGCTTCTCAACTCCAAAGGACACAAGTGCCTCAGCCATACCATAACCAACCCTCTAGGGAAAATATCAGAAGAAACTCTTTATAATTCAAATTCAAACAAACCTGTAACAATTTTTGAATACACGTTGTTTATACATAATAGAGGGAACAGAGTTAAGTTTGTGAAACAAGATCTCTCGTATAATTCAAAGAAAGCAGATTTGACTCACCACAACAAAGTACAAAATAATGTATCAAAGCAAAACATCACACATAAAAAGTATATATGAAACTGATAAAATCACAAAGATCTATTACCTTCCCTGAATCAGCTCTGCCACAGGTTACTATATATCTTTGGAAGAAGAAAGATGAGAGAGTTGACTAAAGGTCAACCTTATCAGGTTACCAATTGGATGAGGGATCTCCACGATAGTAACTCTTTGATGCCACTTGTTAGTTGTCACTTTTGTCATTTTCCATTTATCTTTTAAGCTAAATGTGGCAAATGAAAAAAAAAAAAACTATTTATCACGTGAAGAATCTGCTCTGCTGCTTCGTGAGCCAACAAATGCTACTAACTGTATATTCCTGTTCAGTAGCTTTAGTTGTTTTTGTTTCCTCTAACAAGTTTTATCGCAAGCATTAAAATATAAAAAAGAAGTAAACATCGTTAATGGGACCATAGTATTACACATACGCAGACAAATTTTCCAAAAGATTCAATAGGTGAAATAGCCTGAAACTCCGGAAGCAGCAAGATCTGAATTGGTCCTTGCAAAGGAAGGTATATCTCCTACAGGATTCGTCTTCCTAGACCAATGACCCATTGTCTGAACTCCAAGATAGGCAAAAAGTACCGTCAAAGCTCCACCAGCAACAGATATAATGGCTGGAAACAACCATCTTGTTCCATGGTAATGCGGTATGGTCACCCAAGATGCCGCTATATAAGCCGTTGCCATGAACCCTACAGAAACCCACATCATCCTGTGCGTAGCCACCAGCAGTTTCTTCAATGGTTTTCTCTTGTAAGGTATGATGCTAACTAGAAGGATAACAATGCCCAAGGACGTGAACAATGCGATGTTGTTGCATATCACAAAGACTTTAAACGCGGTCTTTCTCCCCACAGTTGATTTCCCTTTCCATGGTCCCTCATCATAAACTCCTCCCGGAGGGTTTATTCCACCAGTATAAGCAACTGAAGCAATAAGGACTGCCACTATGGCAATAGTATTTCTTGCATTTTGCAATGCTTCTATATACATCTCAGATTCCCTGCTCGGACCAACTTTTTCCACTTCCACTTCATTCTTTCTCTTTGCTGTTTCTGATGTGTTTTCTACGATAGCCCTAAGCAGCTGTCTTATCTCTGATGTGTGCGTTTCGGTAATCCTAAGAAGCTGTCCTAGCTTGTCGTTTTGAAGGATATTGGGTATTTTTAAAGATTCAACGCTCTGCAGAGAATGTGTATGGGTTAGATGTGTAGATGAGATCCGACTGGAGTGTCCATCGTGTTCCTCAATGTTCTCATAGTCCAGCTCTTCTAAACTAGGCCCAATCACTTCTTCTGAAGTCTTCGTGTCAACCGCCAGCCAATTTGATAACATCTCAAAATTTTCAGCTTCTTGAGGGAGAAGGTGAGAAGCTGTAAAACCCATATTGTTCTTGTAGCTGATATCCACTATATTCTTACCAAGAATGTAACTTATAAGCTGCATTTGGTTCAATGGTAATATGTGAGAACATATACCACAAAAGAACAAGAAACACATAAGCAAGTCACTTATATGCGTGGAAAGGCAAGATTCGTAACTACAAAGAATACTACTCACCTGAGCACTAGGAACCACTGAGGCAGCAATATGTAAGACAGTGTTGTAATTTTCATCTACTTGCTGCAAAAGCATTTCACTGTTAATGCCCTCACTCTCTGCCATGAAAACAAAGGCATCTACGTTATTGTTTCGTGCAGCGAGATGAAAGACTGTCTCTTTGGATGGGGTGCGAGAGCCAAACAAAGATGGGGTCTTCTCCAAGAACTCCTTTAAGATTACAACTGAGCCTTGAAGAACCGCGAGATGCAGAGGTGATAAACCGTTGGTGTTACGAGCTTCTTCTAGTCTTTGATCCAGCCTTAACAATATCCTTGTCAGTTCAAGATCTCCTCTATCACAAGCACTATGCAGTATCGTCGATCGTGAGCTTCCTTTGACCACCCACACTTCTTGCCTAGCTAGGTCTGGGAATCTCTGTAGTATAATCTCCGCAATACCTGACAATGATCCAAATGAATTAGTGAGCCACTGATTTTAGGTACGGACCGTACAGTACTATAACTTACAATAGGATCCGCTTGATATGGCGAAACCGAGTTCATCGGGGTCGACAGAGTATATCTTCTGCGCAATGAGCCTGGCAGCCTCCATGGAGATGCCGCGGCAAGCTATGTGGAGGGGTGTTTGGTTCCTTAAATTGCGTGCGGAACAGTCCCGTCCAAACAGTAAGAGCTTCCTAACAGTTTGTACGTTACCAAGGAGAGCAGCGAGATGCAAAGGTATGTTACCGTGTGAGTTACGGAAATTGACAAGGGAAGGTCGGAGCTCAATAATCTTGGAGACAAGTTCTCCGTGACCAAGCTCCGCAGCCATGTGCAACACCGTGTTGCTGTGTTGTTCCTCGCTTCTCTCATCAAGCACTGATTCGTCCTCTTCCACAAATCCCATAAAACCGGGAAGGTCATTTTGAAGGATTGCATGGAAGATCGGGTGCATCTAGACCAAAATTTTAAGAAAATTCTTCCCAATCAAAGTTGATCATGATAGCTAGATTTTAAAGAACATCAAGTATGGACATTAAACCAAAAGAGCCACAAAAAAAAATTCAAGTCATCTAACAAAGTTCAAAAGACAGATCAACCCAAGCAGGACAAGCAAAAAAAAATACTCCCTCCTCTGTTCAGTGAAGATATAGTGTTAACTTTTCTATGTATATTTTATTTGTTGGTTTCAAAATAAGTAGTCAATTGATTTTGAGTTATAAAAATTTGTTTAGTGTTGTTATGTAATAATATTAATTGTTTTGTTAATTTGTGTGAAACACAAATAATCTCCCATCTATGAACAGAGGGAGTAAACAAGATCTATTAATGATTCAAAGAAAGCAGATTCGACTCAGAGTACAAAAGGCGGATCAAAGCAGAGCAAGCAGAAAGGGTTAGTAACAAAAACAATATTTACCTTCTCTGAATCAGCACTGCTACTGTGCTACTGGGCTACTGGTTTCGACCTTCTATGGAAGAGTATGAGACAAATCAAAATTGACTCAAAGTCAATCTCTCAACTACCAATCCATTGGTTGAGGGTTGTACACGGTAATACAATTTATGATAAAATAGAAACACAAGAAGGGCAGTAAATAAAAAATTAGATAATATAAGCTGCTTCGTGAGCATATATATAGAAACAAGACAGAAATGTCTCTGGTAATACTTTCTTAGATTCTTCCGCGTTCTGATCCTATCATAGTCTAGTAGACTTCTAAGAAAGGCACATACACCGACAAAAACCTTGAATTGTTGAAAAGTATTACCAAAAAGGCACCAGAAGTGTTGGACAAAAAGGAACAGTTTGGTTGTAAACTTTGTACTAAATATTTAAAGCCCATTTGACAATTTACAATTAATGAGGCCCCTAAAGAGACTCCATGAACTCAAGCTTCCCAATACCTCTTTTCCGCCGTGAATGCCTTCTCAAGTTTTGAATATGAATGGTCGATTAGAATATCATGAGACGTCGTTGGTTAAGCGAAATCTTAGTTGATCGCATTGCTTCGGCCTGCAAGCGACTTAGGTTTTGGCATTAATGGTTTTGAGATAGATTTGCGTGTGACTCTAATAAAACAAAGAGTCTCCGTTGTGTCATCGGAGTCTGTGCTTCAGAGGCTTGTTTGTGAAGAAAACAGTTGAAGAAGAGGAACTAAAGATGGAAACAGAACCGTGTTCGATCTGTTTGGAGAGTCTCTTTCGGGCTCCAAGACCTGTACTATTCCCACACGCCTTCCATGCTCGCATGTCTTCCACGATCGCTGTCTCTTAGAATGGTTCCGGCCCGGAAACTCTTGCCCCTTGTGCAGAAGGGTTGTGTCAGAAGCAACAGATGTGTGAATGGTACTTAAACAACTACAAATTAGATCTTTTCGGAATTAGGGTTTCGAGTTGATACAAAGAGAATTCATTACCTTTATCACATACAACTTCGAAGTTTTGAAACAACATATTATTATCTACAACACCTAATTACATATAATTTACAATGCAAGATCCGATAGCTTAATTATCTGAAGAGGTTTATAAGTGCTCGATCGGATCCTACATTGATTATATATATCTGTTCACATAACTTATTTCACAAGCTTCACCAACCCAGTATCTATTCCTCTGCTTCATTAACCATCTCCATATGTAGCTTGTTTTTTTTTTTTTTGAATTATACACAGTTTCCCCAAATGCTTTCTAGGCCCCAGAGACTAATCTGTGTCGCCGGCGATGCCCAAAGTTTAATTACCCGGTGGCCAAGACTCGAACCCGGGACCGTATTGGGAATTACCTCCCTCAAGTACCACTAGGCTACAAGCGCTTGGTTGATATGTAGCTTGTTACAAATAAATATTAGATCAACTGTTAAAAAAATTAAGATGACGGTTCTTACAGTCAGTTTTGAAATTTGAACTGTATCCAGTTGGAGCAGTAATAGATCTTACTCCAATTAGTTACTGTTTAATCATATTATTTAGATGAAATATTAACAATTTCGTTGAAGTTGTTCAATCACATGAACGATCGTAAATCTGAAAAAATTCTAGTTCACATTTAAAATGAGATTTTTCTAAAAATATATCCATTGTAAAGGTATTTCTTTTAAATTTCATTGTGACGACTAGGGTTTTAACAGCCGCCAATCTTTCTTCATTTACATATATGGTCGTTTTGACAGGTATGCAGTTACTGCGGTGGCTTCTTCTACTAATTGAGTATTTTAATTGGACATTATGAAGTTGTAGTTTTTCTTGATGGGTTTATCTCTCTTTCTCTACTAATTATTAATTACTATGGAGATGAAGTTTATGGTTGAAATTTTTTTCCTCTTAATTTTTGGTGTTTTTGTTTGTCTCCATTATTATTGGTTCATTGATCTTTATGGATAGAGTGCTGTAGTTATTGTTTTTTGTTTATCCAAAGATACTGATGCTTAGACTTATTAAAGCAAAGATACAAGCTTAAGAAAACTTATGTTATTTGGAGAGTGATATTAGATCTCTGACTGATTAGTAATTTAATAATATTGGAGGGTACCTTAATCATGGTAGTAGATTTAAATGTGTTATCATTAGCTTAATGTATTTGATCTAAATTTTTGTTTGGGAATGTTTTGCTATGTTTTGGAAATTGGAACCTAATTTTTGCTTCAACACATTGTATGCTCTATTGGGGGGTCCAATTTGTCTCTTAATCAATTATTTTTAGTGAAAAAGAAAAAGATATTTCTTTTAATGGTACATCAAAAAAAAAAAAAAATTAAACTCCCCATACAAACCTTCATAAATAAAGGAGATGACCACGAATTATGGTGTATTACTGTATTAGACTATAACAAATTCTAGTGTCTAAAAAGCAGTAACATACTAGTAAACAAAGCTTAATTAGTCCAAAACTTGATAGATTAATTTTTCAGTCCATTCCATCATCCTAATCTTCCCTGCAAGAATCAAATACATCATATGACAAAAATTATCTCTTTTACTTTCAGCTTGCAAATTGGAAGAATAAATCAAATACCATTGGTTTCAACTTTCAACGCCTTTGAGTTTTTCCTTTCCCTCTTTTCCCCGAAAACAAGTGTTTCGGTTAAAATTTGGTATAACTCTGTCTGCTTCACCACGACGTGCAGCTTTGTCCCTCTTTTTATGAGATTTGTTACCAATCTTTATAGCCTTTATCTTCTGTAAAGAGTCTTTGAAGTCACCTGGCAAAACTTCATGTGGAGGCCTTGACACTGATCTTGCTCTTGACAAATATACTGAACTGGATCTCACACACAGCTTCTTCTTCTTCTTGGTATGTTCCTCATCATCCACATCCATCTTTCTCTCTCTTTCTACCTCTTGACTTGCTTCTTGCACGTTCCATAGCAGAAGAAGGATCAAGACCAAGAGATAATAAGTCTCTACCCATTCTTTAGCTTGTAAACTTCTTGTCTTTGTTAAACTTTCTTGGAACATTTGCTCTGTTTTGTGTGTTTCTCTTCTTGAGTCTATGCTCTTGAATAAGCAAAGCTTTCTTCTTACGAATAGCAGATAACTGTTCCTTCTCCTCCTCCGTTAATTCTTCCCCGTCGAGTGTACTTGAGGGACGGTTACAAATTTATCGGCCAAGTTGGTTAAGGTGTGACATCCTTCAATGACGGCGCTAGCATCGACAATCGCCACAGATATTCCCTTTGTGGGTTTGCAGTTTCCAACCAGAGCTCCCAAGATACGATTGCCAGGTGAAGGCTTTGAAGGAGGTTTTGTCTTCACTATGTTACTCCACGTCGAGCCTGGATTCGATTCCATGTTTCCACGTTCGAGTTTTGTGATTTGCCACTACAGTACACTACAACAATAACGATTACGTTTTGTAAACCTCTCCGAGAAGAAAGGAGAGCTTACGTAAGAGGGAAGGCGCTGCTCACAACAACTTGATAGTAGTAAAATGGGTTAGGGTTAAAAGCTTGAAAGTCGCCCCTTCCCTAAGTTTTGAAGAAATTGAAAAATAACCCCAACTTTTTAAGTCAGGCTTTCAAAAGGTAAAAGTACAATGAAATTTTAAGCTCTGTGTCAATGTTGTGTAAGTTACTGAAACGCGTAAGTATAGAAGTCATTGTGGCAAATTTTATGCTCCATGTTGTCTTTACCAAATTTCATAAGTATAGATTTGCAAAAAGAAAATAAACAGGGAAGTTTGAGATTTTTACGTTTACTAAATATCCCCAAAATTTAATGATTTCGAAATTCACCCTACGAAGTTTATTCCAAGCTCCAACAAACTAAATTTAGTAATTCACCGAAACAGTTCAGATTCATAGAAATGCCAAATACAAAATTCTTAACTATACTGTTAACAGTAGATGCCAAAAGAAAAAACAGCTGAAGATAAAAATTCAAAACAGATATCTGGCTCAAGGGAACAAACTCTTTTTTAACTGCAAACACATCTGTGTGATAATATATATATCTACAAAGAAGACAAAACAGTGGTACAAATCATCCAATCCCTTTCTTATACTAAGAAAAAATAAGAGTAACTTAGTCCCAGAACACGGGACCACAGCCCCAGGCATAAAAATCGTGAGTATCCGGGTTTTACCAGGTTCTAATACCTGTATGATGAACCCGTGGCTGGTGGTGGTGCTGGGGGCCGACGATTCGGAGTGGTGCGGCGGTCGCTTCCAGAGCCTGGTGATGCTAAATCTCCATTCTGAGCAGGATCGCTGTACCGGCGGCTGTGACCACCTGATCCGTACCTTGACAACGAATCTGCTTGTCCATTACCAGCGGCATTGAAGGCATTCATCCAGTCATCCCCTGAAGAACCTCTACTGGTTCTTGGGCTACTTTCTGTGGGACAATATTACAATGAAATTTAAGTACGATGACGCGTACATGTAACTAAGCCACAATAGCCAGCATTTATGTACCCAAATCCGGTTTAGCCTACCCTAAACACAACCCGAGAAAATTTAAAGCGATCCAGTTTCTTGTTTTTTTTTCATCGAACAAATTCTACAAGCTGAATCCAGTATAGTATCAGACCAAATCCGTATAGTCTATGGTTTCCATACTGTTTCTATATTTCATTAAAAAACTAACCTAGTGAACCAAATGGTAGCCCTACTATGAAGAAAAGAGAAAAAATTTACCAGCGCCACCGTTCTCGGACCAACTGGAAGCAGCGGCAGCTCGGTTGTCGTGAATGCTAAGCTGTCTCGTGAGCTTAGAAAGAAGAGAGGATTGTTTCTGGTAACGTTCCCTTCGCCTTTTGACATTCTGATCCTCTTGAATCAATGACTCAATCCTCTCATTGCCTATTGCACTAGAGATCAAATACAAGAGAGCACCGATAAGCACAAGGCAAGTGAAAAAAAAAACACCACCGGGGAAAGAAAGATACTGAACCTGATAGAACTGTATAGTTGATTCAGCATGTCTTCTTTTGCTTTCTCCACTTGACAAAGAACAACTGCCTGTTGAATTCAAATTGCTTAGTACCACGACCAAGGAATATTTCTAATAGAAAAAGAAATGGAGAAGAAGCTTGGAGCTATAGAGTAAGAATAGTCCACCTTTGGAACATTGGCTGCAAGACTGTTAAGAACAGCTTCGACGTAACCCCGTACTTCTTGGGACATCCACCGGAGTTCCTCTTCTGGATCAATGGGTTTTCTAACCATCTTATCCTGTAATACAAGAGACCACCATAAGTAACCACTCTCAAGGGTACAAAGGATATAAATGCAAAGCATAACTTCTGTCATGTTTAAGGAAAGCATCGCATTTACCCATAAATTTTGAACCTTATATAAAAATGTCTCAACAGTAAACAGTTTGACAACCATTTCCATGCTCACTTAGATATCAGTAATCATTAATCCAACAAGACATGTTTCACTCTTCTACGTAAAGTTTCTCAACTACTTCCATTCAGTGTTTCAAGTCCAATTTAAACCATTGTAACAAAGAGTTGGACTTCATCAAAGTGATCATTGGTATCGCAAAATACCAGTGAATTTATCTAACGTCGATTAGAACTTTTGAAGGAAAGGCAATATTAGAGATAAACGATTAAGCATAGAAATTGGCCATGAGTGACTCACGATTGAACCCTCTGAAAGACTATGTCTCATGGAAACATTGCCTACTTGGCCTCCTCGAGCCTGGATAACCTTTTGCAACTTAATAATCCACTCGTTTTTATCGACTACACTCTCAGCCTTAAGCACAAGGGCATTGTGAGCTGCAACATAATAGTTGTGCGGAAAAATAAACTCAGAAAAGAGTGCATAAAGGATTAAGAAGATTGAATTCTGATAACTATTGGTTCACATACCTTTTAGTACAGTCTTATAGGGAACCTTGCAGGTTATTTTAAATACAAGACCTGGTCCTTTGGAATCCTGTCCGTTTGCCTTCTTGTCCTTCGAGCTCTTTGATTTTTCTACTTCTTCCTCAGGAATTTCTTCAATAGTGCATTCCTGCGTGAATTAACAAAGTACATGAGAAAGTAAAATTAGAAAAACATGGAAGAAAATTTTATGTATTTTCTCATCCATAATAAGAAGACTATATAAAATTTGAAGCATAAGCTTCATAATACATGAGTACTGTAATCCGTCACTCTCCATATAACCACCAGTGCGAAACAAAGTAACAAGGTGAATATGAAACCACTTTATTAGTCTTCTCTACGTTTTTTATTACCTAATCTTCTCTAATTATAATAATTCACTTTTGAAAGGAGAAACGAAAGCAAGGAAGAGAACGATACCTCCAAAGTTATTGTGCCCCGGAAGTTTCTGTCTTCTTGCTTTTTGGTATATCCCAGCTAAGGAAAAGGTACATGACTAAATCAGTAAGTGATTACAGTGCACACGGTGCTTCCAATTTTGCAGATATTTGGATCAACACCGGAAGGATATACATTCTAAACACTAACCTTTCCAGTTTTCTCGCTCAGAACAAACCATCGCCTACTCCATCCATTTGTTTTTGCACTTTTCTTCAATAAATACCCTACATGAAAAAGTAATTACTTGTTATCGACCTTGAAAGTTGGTTTTATTAAGGTTAAGTGATAAAGAATACAAAGACACAAATAAATATTGCACTCGGACTAAGACGAAAAGCTTTACAGCAATTAAATCATGCAACGCAAGGCAAGTGGATACAAGCAAAATAAAGAAAAATTAGACAGTAACTGGGTAGACATATAATAGGATAACAACCTGCTGTTATCTCCCCTTCAGGTCCAGCAATTTTCAGACCAGAGACCTCCGGCGTCTCCTTATCTTGCGGACTAGTTTTGTCTTTCATCGATTTCATGCTACCACCAGCTAGTGGCCCATCTGGCTGAGGACTAGTGGCCTGATATACATGCCAGCATGAGAATTTCTAATCAATTACTTTCATGTAAAATAACGTATAACCAAAAAAAACATTTTTAACTACGTGGATCCAAATTAATTTACTATGAAAACATACCCTGTTTAAAAGGGACTGCTCTGCATCTTGTCCCTTCTTAGAAGATCGTCCTTTCAGCTCCTCCTCGCGACGTTGTCTTTCCATTCTAGCAAAGTCAATACAGCGCGTTGTTAGAAAGAGAAATGATTTTCAGTCATTAAACGTGAATATAGAAAGGATCTATGAATTGATCAGAAGATCCGTTCAATTGGCTAGAATAAGCAAGGAAAGTTTTCATTGTTGGAGTTGGCCTAAGTATTTACTTCTACAGAGAGGTCCCAAATGTTCTTGTAATGAAATCATCAAAATCATCAAAAAAAACAACACGAAGAAAAAGAAAAAAGAAAAAAAATTAGGGGATTCAACAATGGTCAATAGATAACATGTAAGGAGAATAGGATGAGGGATCAATAAGCCTGAGTATAAAACCATTGTAAGAATTCAAAGAACGGTAAGCCGTTACCTCCTTTGCACAAGACGAATAAAATGTTGAGGTGGTACAAAAGCGCGTTCCATATCAACTAGTGCAACCACCATTTTCTTGGCTTCATTCTTGAAACCATCAAGTGCTGCACTTGCTATAGCTACAACCTGGTTGATGATTATTAGTTACGTTGGAACAGTTATTATCAAAATGATTAGACAGGGTGCTACTGATAAAGCAACAAAAAAATTTATTACCTCTCGCTTAAAAGGAGGATACCTCCCAAGTCCAGGTGTGGCATTTGCAGAGGCTGAAACTATGTCGACAAGAACTCGGTGAACCTAATAAAAAATTAAAGACTGTAAGCTCAACAAAAAACAGGTACCGGGAAAAATAGGTAGCTGCATCTAGCTAAATAGGCACACCTCATCAACACAGAGACGTGCTGGATCTTTAGCCAATTCAAGGACAATCTTTATCAACGACCTCAACCCTTTCTCGGGAGAGATAAGGTAAGGTTGATAACCATCTGCCTCCAAAACAACCTGATTAATTCAAAGATCATTCTATCAAGTCCAGTCTAAAAACTTGTCTCCAGTAGAAAATTTTAGGGGGAAGCAGACACCCACCCTTTTAACATTGTTCAAGTCAAAATGTCTGTCCAATGGAAGCTGCTTGATACGGTTGGGGAAATTTCCTTCAAAACTTGCAACAACTTTCCAACCACTTCCCTGAACAAGAAAAAAATATTGTTAGAAACATTCAACCTGCTAAAAGAGGGACCTCGGCTGATGCACGAAAAACAGACAAGCACCAAAACTGTCATTCAGATACATAATGCGCTTATGCACGTACCATCAACCTCAACTATCAGATTACTGAGATTCCAAACAATATGATATGATCATACGAAACGTACGTTAGCAAGAGAATTTCCACTACACTAGCATCAAATTTGAAATGGCTGATTGCTAGTATTTCAACATTTCCTCTCTTTCACTATATTCTTGGCCTTTAAACTAAAATATAGTTTAGATATATAAGAAAGTACTCACTTCACCACCGGCTAAGTGGAGAAGAAACTTGTCCTCAAACTCACGGCAAAGCTCCAAAGCTATAGCCCTTGTACCTTCAGCACTGTTAACTAGTTGTTCACCAAGCCTCGCTAGCTCATCCTGCACTATCTGAGACTTACCCTGCAGCCTGTACAAAGAATTTGAAAGTCATATATGTGTTAAACTAACCAATGTCATATATGTGTTAAACTAACAAAGAAAGATGGCCATCCCCAACTGAAGGAGGTAAACAGCAGAGCATCTACGAGTGAACTTGCACATAGTTTATCAGAAAATAAAATACTGAGGTGGGACGATGTTGGCACTTTATCCAACTTAGCTCTCAACTGACTATTTTGTGCAATTCTGTTCTCTGATTTCCTTTCCCTTTGAAGATTTTCCCTTTTAGTTTATAACAAGTTATATTCCCATTTACAAATTCTATAACATCAGATTAGAAAGATAGTTGTTCTATAATAAAATGTAAACTCCACTAGCTTGCTTTATGCCATCTAAAAATACACAAAGAAGGCTGTCTACACCTGATCATTAAAAATTTGCTACTTTGATGAACGCTTGAAAATCTAAGTTATTGAGGCTAAAGAAAACTAGTTGGTATCTTTGTCAATCCAAAAGACAAGAGAGCAGCTTGGGAGAAAAAACAGTTTGCCTGTCTGACACCTAGATGAGAGTGTCTCCTTAAGTACCGCGAGTTGAGACAGATTAAACAAATGGTCCAACTTTCACACTATGACATTCATGAAGGTAAATATATGGAGAGAAGTAATACCCAGACAAGACACTTGGAAGCCTGAGCTTCATTCTGCTACGGATCTGGCTAGCAAGGGTTTCCACCAAGGCAATTCTGCCAAGCTTGCTTTGTGGAGCCCCAGTCAAAATGGACTTGAGACTTTCACTCTCAGCACGCCAAGCAGTTTCTAAGGAGTTCTCACCGCTTCCAGACTGTGCTGGCGCAATTGCAATAGATTGGCCAATAAGAGCAACCCATGGAATGTCAGTTGTTTTTGGAGGCCCCTGATTTGAAAGAAGAGCCTGAACAGCTGCAAGGGCTTTTGAGTTCTCTGCTGCCTGGTCAATTTTGCCGATAATGCCTACTGTCCTAGTGCCTATAAGCAGGGGAGGAATGAGATCACTAATAAGTATTTTTAGCAGACTGGAAGTGATAATTGGCTAGTAAACCAGAAGTTATTATAAAGCATAGAACATTGGCAAGAATTTTACTTACTATCTGGATCATACTCTTTTGCAATCTTCAAGGCTCTGGACGATGAAATTTCTGATGCCTGGCTAGCAGGCACTATAACCAGCAGTATGGCATCATTGTGTTGCGCATATTCAGCAATCTTGCAAAGAGATACAGCAAACAAACGACTATTTCAATAAGGACAAACATGATAATGAATCTAAGTGATCATTTCAGCAGAAAATCTGATGAAATTGGAAATCTTATGTTTTGTGCTTTTCAGGTGAATTAAGGGCATGACAAAGGCATTAAGTAGTTCCAAGGCTCACCATTGATTCATCCATAATTCTCTGGTCCAGTCCAGGCAGATCAATTAATTTCAGTGGTGGAGCTGAAATATAAAGAGTTAAAGTAAGTTATAATAATACTAAGAAAATGCAGGTCATATGTCATTTACTCATGTTCAAAAGTGTACTAAATCATAATTCGAAGCTCCATTAAATATATTGTCTGATACCCAACAACGTAAAGGTATAAGCTCTAAACCAGTGCATTAGATTGTATATATAGGTGGCAACATATTACTGCTAACCAGTTCAATGATATCAAAGATATCTTCATCCACCCAACTTGGGTCACTTAAGGATGTGGTACTTGACGAGTAGATAGGCTTGCCACTATCATTGTGCAAGTAGAAAATGGAGTTACCTGTGCTGGTCCGAAGTTTTAAGTGTATTTGATCTCGATTCTTCCCTGAGGCTCCTTTGCTAAGTCTATCTTGTAGAGAACGTCTCAGAGCACCTACAACATATTATGCCAACACACAATTATGAGAAGACTGATCAGATGGTTTATATCATACAAGCAGAAAGCGCCTTACACACCATTGCTAAATCACAAATGTTCACAGAGGGGAAACTTACTTGCAGAAACTTGTTGGGACTGATTGTCGATTTGCAAGATAATTGCCTTGCTGCTCAGAGAACTCTCCCTGCTCAGTTCAATTATTATAGGAGCACGTGTAGCACCATTCTCACCTGTAGGCTGTTCCATAGTAAGAGTAGCAAACACAACAGAGGTCATTATAATTTACGAAAATGTATGAGCCAATAACAACCATATCACACTTCCACATACTCAAATGTACTACTTACCAGGACTGGATGCCCAATTAAACTGTTTAGAACTGCAGACTTTCCAGCTCCCTGATACAGTAAAGCAAAGAGAGATAACTTAGATCTGAAGCACGATACATAATTTATTAATACCTCCATGAACAGATATATCGAAGTTCGAGAAATCTCACAACAAGCATACCTAATAAATTTTCTGCTAAAATGTATTTCGCACAGATACAAAAATCAAAACAAGCTCCAAACGATGAATGCGTCCTAGGCAAAAGTCTAGATTCCCAGAAAAATCCTAAAAACCTAATCGAGATCCAGAAGATCCACCATAACGAAATCGAGAAGAAGCAGAGATAGAGAGTAAGGTACTCACCACATTCCCTAAGGCTACAACGTTAAGGAAAGTAGAGGGACGTCTAGAAGCAGAAGAAGATTCATCGGGATCTTCATCAGCGAGCAGAGACGCCGCTTGTTTCATCGAATCTGAGAGCTGAGACAACTCATCGATCGCCTCCATCTCGTCGTCGAACTAGCAAAAGCCCTAAGATCAATCGAGTAACCGATTCAAAAATTTAAGAGATCTGGAGACTACTAGGTTAGATCTGACCAGAACCGTAACCGACGGCGAAACGGTGGCCGGAAACTCGAATACGGTGGCGGTTTGTAAGATTTTTTGGGTCCGTCTTCTTTGGAGATTTTTCGTTTTAAGGAAAGGGAGAAAAAAATGAAGACGAGGTCATATAAGAGAGGAAGGACGTAAGAATCAAAAAAGAAACGGGGACAAGATTCAAATTTTCAAAATACACTTACGAAAAATTCCAAATTATCTTTCTATTTTCTTTTCTGATCGGACTCAAGTGCTTTCTTCTTCATATTTTCTTTCCCTTTTTTATTTTCTTTTTCTACAAAAAAAGTGCATTTGTTAAAGTATTTCCTTTTAAACATTTGTTAGATCACTTTTTCTTAATTTCTCTTTTAGAGAGAGAAAGTTCACCGTCGTTTACCGTTTTCCGACCGATGTGTGGTGGTTTCGATCACTGACATCGGTCGGACTTTTTTCTTTGTTTCTTATTTCTTTTCGGCTTTGTCTGGGAATCAATTCGAGAAATAGTTCGAAATTTGAGATTAACAGTGGCTTTGAATCTGTTTTAGATTTCGTTGGATCTTTGATTCCGACTCTATATCTTTTGGTTCTCTATTGTTAATCTCGTTTTCAGAGTTGGTAAAGGCCTTTGGTCTGGCTATCTCGTTTGATTTTGAATGCTTTTGCTTCGTTTTGATTTCCCCACTCTCGTTCTAGTTCCAATGTGAACAGGCAAACCCTCTTTGCTTTATTTCACCCAAATCGATTACGATCTGCTGAACCTTAGTTTAAGGCGTTCGTTCAAGCATATTTTGGAATCGGCACTGGCTTTTTTTGGCGTATTCTGCAGGTACCTCTCTTTAATAATGGGCCGATTGATGGATGCCCCTCAGTGGCTTCAACTACCTTGATGAAGCAGTAGAAAGAGGTTTGTAGCCGTTTGTCTGTCGAGGAGCTGCATGTGTTTCCATTAGCCTAGCTCTCCCGGGATCTCTTCTGCTTCACGATCTACTCTGCTTTATCCATTGACAAAGTGCAATGGACCGAAGATGATCACCTTCATCTTAGTTGCCTTTTCATTCTAGGTTCAATCTTATTGTAATTAGTTTGAGTTTTATTAGCATAGTTGTTGTATTGTTGTTTGTTTACAGTTTGGGACTTTAGTCTCTGTTTCGGTTGGACTCCGGGACCATCTTGTAGTGTCGCCGACTTTGGACTTTGTATTTGGGTTTGTACTCTGTTTTGGTTAATAACAAGCTATAGATGTCAAAAAAAAAAACATTTGTTAGATCTACTCAAATTATGCTATAACATAATCAAACTATGAGATGCAAAGAGAAATATTCATTTTATTGCACCGCCAATTGCGCACTTTTCTCATGAAGCTAAAACAATTAATGGATACACACACCAAATTAATGGAACGAATATGGTCCCCAATGCATATCTATTTCTCGTATCATAATCTATATTTAAGATAAAGGCACAATGTGTGTTTTTTTAAGTTTTTCATTTTTCATAGTTGTTTTATGTCCTCATCTCTTAACATTTAATGAAGAGTTGGGGGCTTGGGCCACAGGCCAACAGCTCGTAGATTTGATATTGAAACAACGCGGTATTTATACAACATAGTTCGAAATAAGCAAATGCAAAACTCCAAAGTTTTAGTTTTTAAAAGTTAACATTTGTGTGTATAAATACCATCTAGATACTCAAATCCATGAACCATGACGTTGGTTCAAATGCCGAACTACCAACTGGAACTACTAGATCGTGATTCATGGAGTTGAGTTGGGCTACACATCTAAAATTATAAAACAGCTCGTTTGTCAAGTCTAGTAAAAAAATGACAATGGGTACTATAGTAACTTGGGCAATTCACCATGTAGCAAACTCATATCAACTCAAAATTTGTCTTACACAACAACAAAAAAATGGTTATACAACCTTACAAAAGCAAAAGAATACAAAAAACCATAAACATGACATCTGTAGACAGTAGACTAATGCGTAAATGGGTATAAGTAACATGCTCTCAGACTCATAGAGTTATACTTAAAGTCAAGAATATTAAGAGAGTTAAAACAGGGGGGGTCCAAATTTTGTGTGTACCGTATCTCCCGCATGAATGATGATAATGAGAGCACAAGACACTAATATTCTCAAATTTTCGAACCACGACCAAAGGAACTTTAGATTTGTTCACTATCACATATGATTAAAATGAGTTTTCTCTTTTTAAAAATTGTATTCAAATTTTTCTCATGCCAGATATATACAAATAGCAAAGTTTTTTTTGGGTAAAGTAAAGCTATTGACTATACCATCCATATAAAAATATTTTAAAAACTCTGAAACCTAATCACTTTATGTGCTCACCTTGCGGGGGACACTAAATTTCAATTCATATCATCAGTATACTTTCATTTTATATACATAAAATGAAAATTAATCTTTTTTACCTCAAGTCTAACAGTAACACAATACAAAATACTACCTAAACTGCAAAAATCGTAAGTTTGTCTTTCAGAGAAGAAATTTATACTCTGAACACATAAAGCTTCGAATAAAATATATTAATTGGCTTGATTATAATATACAAAATCTCCAAGCTTTTTCAGTATTTTTTGTTAACGTGTTTAGAATCCTAAATCATTAAGGAAACCTCTCGAAATTAATTAGTTCAACTATAAAGTTTGACAATAAGAACATCAGGAAATATTTAAAAAATCGAAGAGTTGACGAGCACTAAACCCACGTCACGATCAAAAAGTGGGCCCTCAAAGCCCAATACCTTTAGAACCAATAGAATCATCCCACCTGGCAAGATCTGCGGAGTTCGAAACTCGTTAATGTCCTCGACGTGGAACATCAAAAGCTTAAAAACTTCAAATTTAATTAATCTTAATTAAAATCCAATTCCGTATAGAATCCACTTAAATTTTTGTTTGTTTATATATTAAAAAACCAAACCACACATGATTTTCCAACTAGAAGAAACAAAAGACCAGATTTGTTGATGTTGCTTCTTCTTCTTCCTCTCTGTTTCGTCTAAATTCAATTTTCTGAATCTTCCTCGAAGATTTTCAATAGATCCAAAAACCGTGAAACTTTCCTTTTCTGTTCCTTTTCCGGTTTCTAAAATTGTCTGATCCCTCGATTTGGTTTTGATCCTCTGTTTACAAATATGGATTCGTGTCCGAACCAATCCGATTCCTTTTGAAAAACCATATGAATGCTTCCCTGAAACTTCAATTTTGGGGGAAAGTTTGAGATTTTTTCCAGAGAGAGATCGTCACTGTGTGTTTATTGGGTTAGAGAAAAGTTTCGATTTTTTCAACAATGGCGAGAGGAGGAGGTAAAGAAGAAGGAGAGAAGCACATAGGGTTACTAAAACTGGCACAAACGCTGTCGTTTCTGCTAATATTCATGGCCGGAATCATCATCGGACTCGCCGCAAGCTCTCACATAGATCGTTACTTCAATTCATTACCACGCATGTTCTCTTCATCATCCAATCTCCAAACGTTCCCTTTCACGTCTCCTGATTACTCAAACTGCACAATCATCCACCGAGATTGTACAGGAGACGACGAGAACGACGAGGACAAGAAGGCGGCGGAGAAACCAAAGGAGGAGAAAGATTGTTGGAGTATTGATGGGTTTGTGAGGCCGGAGAATCTGAGTCATAAGATGAGTGATGAGGAGCTTTTTTGGAGAGCTTCTATGGTTCCTGTGAAGGAGGAGTATCCGTATGATAGAGTTCCTAAAGTGGCGTTTATGTTTTTGACTAGAGGGCCTTTGCCTATGCTTCCGCTTTGGGAGAAGTTTTTTAAAGGGAATGACAAGTATTTGTCTGTTTATGTTCATACTCCTCCTAAGTATCGAATGAATGTGTCTCGTGATTCTCCGTTTTATGACAGGCAGATACCTAGCCAGGTATGTGATTTTTGCTTTTTTTTTCTGTGTGTGGATTAGGACAGAACAACTACATTGTATACAGTAATAGAGTGGTGGGTAAGTAGATTTGATTTGTAGTAGAAGCTTCCATTCAGAGTTGGAAACTTTATTTGAGCAGGAACTTGTATCTGTTGACACATATGTACTACTAGTTCTCATGGATGTTTTAGTTTGCGGCATGTACTTGGCATAATTAGCACATTGGGAATGTAGAAATGTAGTCATATTGGCGCAGATTTGTGATCGTTGATAGGTTTTTTGGGATTTAATTTCTTTCATCTTGAGCTGAATCTGTTTCAAGGTTTGGTATAGAAGCTTAATCTTGCACGTAGTTTGTGTTTTCCATATATGTCTTAGGAAGCTTTCTGTGGTGGTTACACAGCTATAAAAGTTCATGTGTAATTTCGCTATTATGCTATAATGTATAGCTGGTTTTAGGATAAGGATTGAGAACAGCTTGATCCATAGAGGTTAGAAGAATTGCTTAGTTGTGAACCAGGAAACCGAAATATGCTAAGTTCATATTAACATTATATAAGTATCTTTTGTTGATTTAGATGGCAACTTCTTTCATTTTCTCTGTATGTTGGAATAATTCTAGTAATTGCGCAAGGCTTCTTTATTCTAGGCACTGAAGTAGTTTTGAAACTTTTGTTTGTTTGTAAACCTGATCAACCTCATATTTGCACAAAACCATGATGGAACCCTGGATTTGTTGGTGACATTCGATGTTAGATTTTGTTGATCACAAGTCAGAAGAATCTATTCGGTCTCTGATATGTTTCTTTACTTTGGTTTCTTCAGAAAGTTGAATGGGGATCTCCACTATTGACAGATGCCGAGAAGCGTCTTCTAGCCAATGCATTGCTCGACTTCTCAAATGAACGTTTTGTTCTCCTCTCAGAGAGCTGTGTCCCAGTCTACAACTTCTCAACTGTCTACAGTTACCTAATAAACTCTGCTTATAGCTTTGTGGACTCTTATGACGAGCCAACACGGTATGGTCGTGGCCGTTACAGCCGCAAGATGCTCCCAGATATCAAACTCCATCATTGGCGCAAAGGGTCTCAGTGGTTTGAAGTAAACCGTAAACTCGCCATCTACATCATCTCAGACTCAAAATACTACTCATTGTTCAAACAATTCTGTAGACCAGCTTGTTACCCAGACGAGCATTACATCCCGACTTTCTTGAACATGTTTCACGGTTCAATGAATGCAAATAGAAGCGTGACATGGGTTGATTGGTCCATAGGCGGTCCACATCCAGCTACATATGGTGCAGTTAATATCACAGAAGGGTTTCTACAATCAATAAGGAAAAACGAGACAGATTGTCTTTATAACGAAGAGCCAACTTCTTTATGCTTCCTTTTTGCTCGGAAGTTCTCTCCTAGTGCCTTAGCTCCTCTTATGAACTTGAGCTCAACTGTCTTGGGGTTTTGAGAAAACAACTGATTGATCTCTCTTCTCTTTTCTACTTTTATAGGAATGAGATGAGATTCAGATTCTTCTATGAGAGATATATACATAGGACTCTTTTTCTTTTCCGTTTTTGTTATTAACTTCCTTTGGTTCTGATTACTTCTTCATCTGAGAGTTCATAGAGATAAATGTAGAGGTCGAGCCCTTTTGTATGTAAGAATTTTGCTTCCGACGACCTGCAGAGCTAATCTAGTTATAGATTACAAACATCTTATTCTTTTTCATCAACCATTTGGTAAGTTAAATTATAGTTTTGTCAGAGTTCCTGATTTTGAACTTCATTACTCTTTTTAGAAAAGCTACTGGAGACTTAAAGAGTACAATACATACAGGTAAAACGACCAACCATCCGAACACGTATTAAGATTATGATTTTGTTCAATAATAAATAAATAGTAGAGTTTGCAAAAATTGCGAACAACAAAGCAAAAGGTTGAATTTTTATGAGGAGAGTGATGGTGCAGAAGAAATAGCTAGACTGTCAAACTAGTTCCTCAAATCCGCTACCTTTTTCTCTTCTCCGTCTTGCCACTCATTGGAGGACCCTTGTTCTTGTTGTTGAGGAAGATGACTGTCCACAGAGTTTGACCACGGTGCCTGGTTAGCCACCGGTTCTGGTGCAGGATTTGACCACTGCGACTGCTGATGACTACCTGTCTGATTAGACCATGATTGTGGCTGCCCTGTCCACGCTGACTGCTGGCTCGCTGTCTGATTACCCCACCCTTGGTGCTGACCAGTTGTCTGATTAGGCCATGGTTGCTGCTGACCAGCTGTCTGGCTGGCCCATGGTTGCTGCTGACTAGCAGTCTGATTAACCCATGTTTGCTGCTGGCCAGTTGTCTGGTTGGCCCATGATTGTTGATGACCAGTGTTCTGGTTAGTCCATGGTTGCTGCTGGCGAGTTGTCTGGTTAGCCCATGATTGCTGATGACCAGTGTTCTGGTTAGCCCACGGTTGGTCAGTTGTCAGGTGAGCCGACGGTTGCTGCTGGCCAACTGTCTGATTAACCCATGGTTGCTGCTGGGCACTTGTCTGATTAGTCCATGATTGCTGATGACTAGCAGGACTTTTCTGTTGTTGAGACCAAGATTGTTGCTGTTGATATCCCGATGCCTGACTCGACCACGATGGTGCATGTTGCCCTGCCGTTGGATTATACCATGATTGCTGCTGCTGGTTCACCGAAGTGTTGGACGAAGTCGGACTCTGGCTCTCCCATGGGGCTCTGTTTCTAAGTGGCTGAGGTACTGCTTGCGTGGTTCCAAACACTGAGGATACACTAGGTGGAGTGTTATTACCTGATCGCCCAGGATTTCTAACTGGCCGGGCAACCGAATTCAAGGTTTTCTCAACCTCCTCACGGCGTCCTTCTTTCTCAAAAGTCTCAATGATAAATTCTCGCAGCACAGGAGTAACACCAACACCATATCCAGTCATCTGACCAATTATGTCCTTGGCTTGGTCAAGCGCACCACCATCACAAAGACCTCTAATCACCACATCATAAACCGAAGGATCTGGTTTAGGTTCCTTCTCTCCCATCTTAGTCAAAACCTCAGCAGATTCCGTGAGCTTACCATTCTTAATAAGCTCGCCAAAGACCCTTATACCGAAATCAGCAACCACCCTTAGATTCACATCCACCATCCTGTTCAACATCTGGACAGCATCGTCGATTCTCTCTGCCTTGAGATAAGCATCAATCATTGCTCTATGGCTCGGAGCATCAGCTGGCAATAATTTACTTACACCTTCCGAAAAGAACCTTTCAGCCTCTGGTAACATCCCATGCTCACAGAATTTTGTTACTATATTACAGTAACCTACATAATCCATCACAAGTGCTCTTGAGGTGAACAAACTCCCAACTTTTTTGAACGTAATAGCAGCTTCCTCAAACTGACCCATCTTAAAACACTCATTAACCATTATACTAATAGTCTCCGAATTCACAGAAGGGATACTCGGAGGAGCGTGATTATCCAACATCTCATTAAACAAAGCCCACGCCTCAGTCTTTTTCCCATACTTAAGAAAAACTTCCAAGAGTACATTCCCAGTCGGTGGATGCATCCTGAATTTCTTATCTAACAAAGAATTATAAGACTCCATAGCTTCCTTATCCTTCCCCTGCTCAAACCAATACTCCATAAACGTAGCATTCACAATCCCATCATAAACAGTACACCTACTCTTCAACTCATCAAAGAACTCATTAGCCTTAACCAAATCCCCAAGATCCAAATACCCTTTAATCAGATTGTTGTACACCATCGAATCCGCAGCTTGGCCTTTACTTATCATCTCCCTCAACAAACTCGCAGCATCACCAATCCTCCCAACTTGAACCAACCCTTTCGTCAAATGCCTATACGTAACAGAAGAAGGACTAAAAGGAGCATTAGCTAATATATAACGATACAATTCAAGAGCTTCATCAACATTCCCTTCATCACAATGAGCATTGATGATCTGATTATACGAAACCACATTAGGGACGATATTACTCTGCCTGAAGAAGTACTGAAACAGAGAGATGGATTCACTGTAACGCTTAGCTCGGTACATAGCAGCTATAATTGCGTTGCAAGTGAACACAGTGGGACGAGTGTTGGAGAACACAGATTGACGAGCGATACGCGACGCAGCGTCGAGATCCGATGCTCTGATTAAGGATTGGACTCTGTTGTGAAGGTTGAGTCTTGGGCCAACGAGCTGAGAGGTTGTATCGGGGAGACGTGGAGCGTTTGGATCGCGTTTCGGAGGAGGAGCGTTCGGATCGCGACGGAGAGCGTGGAGAGGAGGTTCGATTCGGAGACGGCGTTTGCGACGGCGACGCTCTGCTGCTGCTTCTTCTGCTGATGAGAAAGCCATGGTCCGGTGGGGGATGGTGGAAATTGGAGGGAAATCGGTGGGAGGAATCTGGAATTGAGATTGATTAGGGTTAGGGTTTGGGTTAGGGTTAGGGTTAGGGTTTGTCTCGGGTGCTTGATAGTGATTGTTATTGGTCTCTGTAACTTCATTTTCCGGGGAAATTGAGATGTTGGAGAAGCGTTGGTGGAGGGAAGAGATCGGAGAAGGGCTGCAGAGACGGTGGAAGAGGGAGGACCGGCGAAGGAGGTTACAGAAAGACATGTTTAGGGTTTTAGAGATAGACGAAGACGAAAGTAGAGACTCTGTGGCTTAAACCCTAAATTGAAATGAAAATGTCGCAAGTGATTCAGATCGCTAAACGACGTCGTATTTGATTAGGGAAGAGAATTAGTAATCTAACTTAACCGATGTCGTTTTGTGGTATAGATGGTGTTTGGTGACAGGTGTAATAGTATTCTCGAGAGGAGTAGAGAAGGGCGTAAGATAACAAGATGCGCAGGAGAGCGCAAAGGGATAATTGTCACCTCCCTGCGCAAATTAGGGCTTCTCCTTCGCAAATACTGTGTTTTCGTCACTCTTAAGCTTATAGTAAGTCACTCTCTCTCTTTCTCTCTTAAATATATCTCTTTGCCACTTCTCTGTATTATTATTCTCTTGTTGCATTTGTAACGAAACTCATTGTTTCTAGAAGATGAATGAAATTGGATTTTTGGATCATACGAGTTTTCTATGCTTCTGATGAATTTTAAACTTTTTCGAGCTTCGAAAATTATGAAAACCCATCTTGTTGGTTTTGATTTTATGCTTCTGCCCATTGATCGGCATTCAAAATGTGCTTCCTTTGTAAAAATTAGTAGCTTATGAAATCTCTAGTTCAAAATTTCGTCTTTATATCAAAATTTTGAATTGCGTGAATCTCTGTGTTGCTGAGTTAAAAGTTGTTGTTGATGCTTCAAGTTTGAGAATTTGTAAGCTGAGATGAATCTGTAATCGGCTCTGCGGCCATGTACTACTCCAAGGCGATAGCTTTATCTGAATATTTTAGTCATCCTGTAACATTCATGTACCACTTCATTGGACATTGTGGGATTTATATGGATGCTATTGAATATGGATTCTGTTCCACTTCTGTGATGAGATAATTGCTTGTACATTTTCAACTTTGGATGTACCTTTTATCTCCTGCTCCAAAAGAGAGGTTTTTACACATTGCATCGTGGTTCATACTCAAGATACTTCATGTTACAGAGTATTCATTAGTATGTGTTGATAACTCTGCTGTTGTTATGTGCTTCTCAGGCAATATTTCTGACCCAGAGTGGTGATATATATACGTGAGAGGGGGAAAATGTCGGATGATGCTGGACAGATGATGCTCATCTATGATGATCCCTCTGATCAACGATCTTTGTCTTTGGACGATGCTAGTAGTACTGAGGATTCTCCAGAAGGGACCGGCCACTCTTTGGAACCAGATAACGATGTCATTCCATATATCGGACAGAGATTCCTTACACATGATGCGGCTTATGAGTTCTACAGTATGTTTGCAAAGCGTTGTGGGTTCTCGATACGTCGTCACAGGACTGAAGGAAAAGACGGGGTTGGCCAAGGACTTACCAGGCGGTACTTTGTTTGCCATCGTGCTGGCAACACACCTGTCAAAACTCTAAATGAAGGGAAACCACAGAGAAACAGAAGGTCTTCTAGATGTGGATGTCTAGCATACTTGAGGATTAGTAGAATTACTGAGATAGTTACAACTGAATGGCGCGTGACGGGCTTTGCGAATCACCACAATCACGAACTCCTAGAGCCGAGTCAAGTTCGTTTCCTTCCTGCGTACAGGTCCATATCAGATGCAGATAAAAGCCGAATTATGATGTTTTCCAAGACAGGAATTTCAGTTCAGCAGATGATGAGGCTCATGGAGCTTGAGAAGTGTGTCGAGCCAGGGTTTTTACCATTCACTGAAAAAGATGTCAGGAATTTGCTTCAGTCATTCAAGAAACTCGATCCTGAGGATGAGAACATCGATTTCCTGAGGATGTGCCAAAGCATAAAGGAGAAAGACCCTAACTTTAAGTTCGAGTTTACCCTAGATGCAAATGATAAGTTAGAAAACATCGCCTGGTCATATGCTTCTTCCATTCAGTCATATGAAATCTTTGGAGATGCCATAGTTTTTGATACAACACATCGCTTAAGTGCAGTTGAGATGCCACTTGGAATATGGGTTGGAGTTAATAACTACGGTGTGCCTTGCTTCTTCGGTTGTGTGCTCCTGCGGGATGAAAATTTGAGATCGTGGTCATGGGCACTACAGGTAACAAATGGCAAACTAAACTAATGAAGTTTGTTTTCCTCTTATTTCATTTTTTAGTTTTTGGCAATTGTCTGAGTAGAGCGAGTAGTACATTTGGCTTCACCATAGAATTATATGTAGAAGCTCCTATACTGAAAAAGTAAATCAGTTTTATTTCTGACACTGACGTTCTTTATCTTTGTCTCATATGGAAGGCATTCTTGGGGTTCATGAACGGAAAGGCGCCACAAACGATATTAACAGACCATAACATGTGTCTCAAAGAAGCCATAGCTGGAGAAATGCCAACCACTAAGCATGCACTTTGCATATGGATGATTGCTGGGAAGTTCCCATCCTGGTTTAATGCTGCTCTTGGGGAGCGTTACAATGACTGGAAAGCTGAGTTCTATCGCCTCTACCATCTGGAATCCATTGAGGAGTTCGAGTTGGGTTGGAGAGACATGGTGAACTCTTTTGGACTGCACACGAACAGGCACATCAACAACCTGTATGGCTCACGTTCCTTGTGGTCTTTACCATACCTGAGAAGCCATTTTTTAGCTGGAATGACTTTGACTGGCCGATCCAAAGCCATTAATGCCTTTATTCAGAGATTCTTGAGCGCACAAACCAGGCTTGCGCACTTTGTAGAACAAGTATGTTTTCTTCTTCTTCTGACAGTGCTGATTACTGGTCTGGATATTATCTTTAACTTTCTGAACTGGAACTGAATATACTACTCACAGTAAGAAGGATAGTAAAATGAGCTAATTTAGCTCGTAAGTCTTCTATCCATTAATTGTGCAACCATTTATTTACTAAGACTTGTACATTCTGTCTCATGAAATGGTATTTCAAGCTTGTTCTGGTTGAGATATTTGCTTATTTAAGTTACGGGTGGATATGCAGGCAGCTGTTGCTGTGGATTTCAAAGACCAAGCCACAGAACAACAAACAATGCAGCAGAATCTTCAAAACATCAGCCTAAAAACCGGCGCACCCATGGAATCTCACGCAGCTTCAGTCCTCACTCCTTTCGCATTCTCCAAGCTCCAAGAACAGCTTGTGCTAGCAGCTCACTACGCATCGTTCCAGATGGATGACGGGTATCTCGTGAGGCACCACACAAAACTGGATGGAGGAAGAAAAGTGTATTGGGTTCCTCAAGAAGGCATCATAAGCTGCAGTTGCCAACTGTTTGAGTTCTCAGGGTTTCTCTGCAGACACGCACTCCGTGTTCTCTCAACCGGAAACTGTTTCCAGGTCCCAGACAGGTATCTCCCTCTGAGGTGGCGCAGGATCAACACATCATTTAGCAAGACGATCAGAAGTAACGCCGAGGATCACGGAGAAAGAGTACAGTTCCTGCAGAACCTGGTTTCGTCACTAATCTCCGAATCATCGAAATCGAAAGAGAGGCTAGAATTCGCAACCGAGCAGACCTCCGTCCTCTTATCCCGCATCAGAGAACAGCCCCTGGCTCTCCGAAATGAAATTTCGTCTGTCCAGAGGAATTTTTGATAACCGCAATGCCATATCTAGCCAGTGCTAGAGTGTTAGATACAGGATTTAGTTTTGCATTAAGTTACATAGTGAAGGCAACAAGTGAATAATGTAATGAGCCAAATATATTGTGTTTAAAACATCATCACATCATCACATCATCATCATTGCTTTTAATTAAAAGATTTTTGATTCATCTACTAAGAACAAACAAAACCATAAGATGTATCTTATTATTCAGATCATTGTGGAAATTAGACTCAGGCCTTGATGGTTACTTCACCTACCTCCTCAACACCATTAGCCTTTGCTTGCTTCTCCTTATAGTTTTTGACCGCGGCTTTAATAGCGTCTTCCGCAAGCATACTGCAATGCAGCTTCACTGGTGGCAAGCGAAGATGCTTTGCAATCTCCTTGTTCTTGATAGTCAAAACTTCATCTAAACCTTTACCTTTGATCCATTCAGAAGCAACCGAAGAAGAAGCAATGGCGGAGCCACAACCAAACGTTTTGAAACGAGTATCAACGATTCGACCTGAATCGTCGACCTTAATCTGGAGACTCATGAGATCTCCACAAGCAGGAGCTCCTACCAATCCTGTGCCAACGTCAGGTTCATCTCTGTTGAAAGATCCAACGTTCCTAGGGTTTTCAAAGTGGTCAATCACGTTCTCGTGGTACAATCGACGGCTGAAACCTAGAGAAGGCGACGTCGAGTTTCGTAACCCTAGAAAAGCTTTTCTACCGGATTGTCTCAACATCATTTCCTTCTTGTTATCTTTTACACTAATGACGCATGAATATGTATATATATCAAAATCCCCACAGGGTCAGTCAATCAAATTCAAACACGTGTAAATTATAATCTGGCCTAAATGTAAATTATATTTTTGGATTAAAAAACTACTAAAACATTACTACAGTATATGTTTGCCCTAACCGTATCATACCATTTCCAAGAAATCAAATGTGAATTAATACATGTTGTGTCCAGTTTAGACGATCCAGTCAAATTTTGTGTTGCAGAGATAATTGATTCGATGCCGGTTTGTAGAAAACCGAAATTTAGTCACTACAGACAAACACAAAACAAAAAATGGCGTGACTCTAATGATGTTCATCTTCCAAATTTCATCACAAATTAATCACAAAGCCATTTAGTCATTCATTACAAGCTAAAAGAAAAAACCGAAATTCCACAAACAAGAAAACGTTAGCTAGTTGGCGAAGAGAACGAGACGAGGAAGATTAGCTTGAGCGAAACTGTGTATTTTAGATATATTATATATACACCAACTTCATTAAGGGAAGGGAGCACATTATTCATCTCAGTTTCGATTATATCAACTGCATGCTAGTCCTTTTCCATGACGAACCCAATAATCCCAACTCTAAACCCCTTCAAAGATTCTGTCGAGATTCCGAATTCGTCTGTCACGTTTCTTCAATAGGTCTGGCTTGATCTTCCCCATACTCACATTTTGTGGTGACATCATTAATTAGTGCTGGTGCGCCTAATGGCAATTTATCCCCTGACAATATATTTACCAAAACCAACATTAATTTTTTGAACTTATTCTTATATTAGCACAAAGGAAACTCAATACTCGTCATATTCAAGAGTATATATGAATTATTTACCACGATCGGTCTGCCAAGTGCACCAAAACTTCCCATAAGTTTTGGCAATGTTTTGAAGCTCTGGCTTAGCCACAACCTCAGGGACCCTTGGAGTTGCTAGAAGACCCGTTTGGACCTACAACAATTCTAGTCACATTTATGTTTCTAGCTAGCCATAAGCTATAAATCAAAGTCTAATGCAAGATTTTTTTTTTTTTTTTTTAAACAAAACTCATAGAGAAGTACAACCAAATAGTCATGGGAGTGCCAAAGCTTTTGCTCCTCCGAAGATGGACTCTCAAATAATAACCTCTCCGATACAATATACTCAATCCCTGAACCATATAACGTAACTCATGATTGATAAGTCTTCCATTTCTGATGCAGGCATAATTAAGTCACTTTTCTACAAACATGTTTCATGGATTCTTGGAGTATCAAAAAGTACATTTGGTTTTGCTTTCAAACCAACTGAGATTGATATGATTTTGGTAAATTTATACAAAGTCGACCTAATCACTAGCCACACCACTAATACCAAACTTGATTCTCACTTGATTTATAGTTTTGAAAGGAAGAATCAAATTCCAAAATTTAATGGTATTATTGATTTTTTAATCTAAAATAATAGTATAATTATTATACCATTTATGTAAGAAAACCAAAACGTGGGTGTACTAAACAAAAAAATAGGACAAGCTGTCCAACATACAAGTAACCAAAACTCATTTATAATTTTGTATCATCACAAATATGAATCAAGAAACAATGTAACACAACCAATAAAATATATTCATTTGAATAATTACATATCATTAGCATTATAGGAGCATTACGAAAACAAAAGAAAAGAAGAAGAGAAATTACAAATCCTTCTGTTTCAAAAATTAGCAACTATGAACAAAAACAAAGAAAAATTGTCAGATGAAACGAATAAAAGAAGTTTCACAAAAATAAATTAAAAAACATCGTCACCGGATTTTACAAGGAGCAGCCACATGCGAAATCTTCTTCCCCTTAAACGATGCTCTATTTTCATTATTTAGTTTCTTCTTTTGCTTCTTCGTCTTGTATGTTGATTCTTTGTTTCCACTTTGTTCCTTGATCATTGGAACCAAATACCAAACGATACAAGTGCACATGATCGACACACTCCGTCCGAAAAACACCAAGAAGATCAGAACCAAGACCACAGTCACAGGCAAGAAATGGTTCGGTCTCGAAATCTTCTTCAGATTCTCGTTTATTACACAACTATGCAGTTTTTCCTCTGTCTTTAACTCTGCTTTCTTTAATTCCTCTTCTACTTGTTCTTCTCCTTTTGATTCGGTCTTGATGACTTTAAATTCATCTTGAATATTATCCTTCTTTATCTTTGCCTTCTTTGTCTTGATCATCACGGGAACGCACTCGCCGGAACTTTTGAACACAAACCTAACAAGAGGCGGTCCATCGGAGTCTACCCTCTTCGCGTAAATGCTCTGTCTCTTCTCGTCTAGCTCGGAGAGAAGTGCAGAGAACTTTTCAAGTCCACGATTCGAATAAGGGTTCTTGCTTTCTTTGCTTCCTTTCTTGCATCTTTTCGGTGACGAAAACGGACTCACCATTTCTATTTCGATCCGATCGGCGAGTTATGTTTACTTGTTGGTCTTTTGTGAGAATTAGAGAGCTTGAGGGAAGGTTTTTTGGTTATGGAGGAGAGGTTAGGATTTAGGATTGGGACAATAGAGACGGCTTTAATTGTTATGTCATAACGTGACTTGTCTTATATTTAATGTGATTTTCTCACATAAACAAATGGATTTGTTGATTTGACCAGATCTTATTAAAATGTTTTAAATTTAATCAGATCACGTATTTTTTACATTAAATCTTCTCTCATGGGACGAGTAGAAGATAGTTTCCACGAAATGAATCGTCATCCCAGATGTGTTTTGGCCATTGACTTTCTTGCGGAAGAAGTTGGACATTTTTTTCCATGTTGAAGTTTTTTTTTTTTTTTATCATTAGTGTTATAATATTAATGTGACTTTATCAAAATAATAAATATAAATAAAGAT
>OVAP01000196.1:4408-45383 GCA_900406295.1 Aurinia saxatilis | reverse complement strand
TCACAGCTCCCGGATTGTCCGCCGCAGTCAAGTCGTAAGGAGAAATAGTTCGCCTCACCTCCATTGTCGTATGGTTCAAGGTTGTTGAGTTCGTGTCGTTTGTGGTTCGTGTAGCAGTTTCGCCAGCCATCGTCAATTGATCTCAGGCTGTTCAAGTAAGAAAACAAATCAGAGAGTCAAAGAAAAATTTCTGGCTCTGATACCATGAAACAGAGGAGAAGAAGAAGAGATACAGAGAAATTTGTGTGTCTTTTATTGAGCTAAGGCCTTGCCTTTTTATAGTACAAGAGAGACGCGTATCTACATCCCATATATAACTGATCCTAATTCTACGTATAATCCAATCAGTGATACAATAATATCAATTACAAGTGATTGACGAGATACAAGTTAATTGACGAGATACTAGCTAATTAGTAAGATGTCTAAGATATCCCAATATGGACCGTCAAGATTGTTGTGAGAAAAGTTCATGGTAGACAAAAAGGAGAGGCTGCCAAGATCTCCAGGGATATGACCAGAAAGCTGATTCTGAGATAGGTCTAATGCCTCGAGATTTAGCAAATTCACCAATACTTGTGGGATATTGCCTGTGAACGCGTTGCCTGACAAGTTGAGAAGACGCAATTCCTTCAACAATCCAATGGAATCAGGGATCTTTCCAGAAAATCTGTTTCCCGAAAAATCAATGGCTGCAAAATCTTTTCGAATCCGCTGAAATTCTGTTTCAACTCCTTTGTTAACCATTTCCATGGAATGGTAGACAGCCATATCAAACACGTAATCTTTCATGTAGTCATCATATGTCGCATCTAATGTGATCATCTCACGCCAGCCAGAAAAATAGAAAGATGGAATGGTCCCATTGAAGTCATTATGTGAGACATCAATGACTCTTACCCTTTGAAACCCAATGGATACACCGCGGTGATATAACTGCCCGTAGAATTGGTTTGATCCGAGAAGGAGGATGTTTAAAGATGGCAGAGAACCTAACCAAAATGGAAACTCGTCCTTGATTTCATTGCTTTTCAAATTGAGAAATTTCAAATCTGTGCAATTCATCAAGGATCTTGGAAGTTTCCCAGCCAACTTGTTGTTGCTAATATCAAATGCTTTTAAATTGGTAGCATTGACATATATATCCGGATGAATTCCACTGAATTTGTTATTTTGCATGAAAAGCTCTTCAAGAGTAACAACGGAATTCCTAAAACATTGAGGAATGGAGCCATTTAAGCTATTGTTGGATATGTCTAAGATGTGTAACGATGTAAGTTTGCATATCCACCGGGGAAATGATCCTCTAAATGAATTTGAATTAAGACCTAACGCTATGATATTTGTTTCATTTGGAGGTTCTGGTGATTTTCCAAAACTATGGAAATAGTTGTAAGAAAGCCTCACCACATTCAGTCTCCATAAGAACCCCGGTACTTCACCTTCCAACTTATTACCCGAGAGATCGAGATAATAGAGGTTGGCTAAGTTTGATAAAGATCTAGGGGTTGACCCATTGAAGTTATTGTAACTAAAATCTATTTCTCCTAGATTAGGAAATTCAGATAAGGATTCAGGAATTAAGCTATCAAATTGGTTATCAGCTATGTTTATATACTTAAGACTAGACAATGAAGATTTATTCCCAAACTCTATAGGTCCTCTGAATAGGCATCCTCTTATGTCAAAGTATAGTAACGAAGGAATCGTGAACAAAGATGTAGGAAAAGGCCCAGAAAATGAGTTTTCACCTATACCAAAATAAACTAAGTTATGGAGTCTACTCAAGCCAGGTGGAAGTGTGGAGTTGAAGTAATTATCGTGGATGTAGAATAGGTATAAATTCGACAGATTGGCTAATGAATTTGGAATACTACCACTTAACTGGTTTTGGCTAAGGTCCAAGTATCTTAATTGGGAAAGGTTTCCTAATGAAGAAGGAACTTGACCTACTAGATTATTATTGATAAGGTTAAGCTTCGTGAGACTAGAAAAGTTTCCTATTATAGAAGGAATCTCCCCACGGAGACTACAGTTTTTAAGGGTTAGATTACGAAGATGCTGGAGTTTGAAAAGACCACTATTTGGTTTCAAAGAGTTGTTGATAGGGATGTTACTAAGGTTAAGTGAAATCACCTCGCCAGAATTAGCATCGCACTTGACACCTTTCCAAGAACAGCAATCGCTACTCTTGTTCCATGAACTTAAAGATAAATCATCTGGACTTGAGTTTGAATCATTTACCGAGAACTCGTGTTTGAACTCCAGAAGAGCATCCCTCTGATCATGGCGGCAATAAAGAAGCGTAGGAGAAGCCAAGAAGAAGAAATATAAGGTAACAATACCAGAACTAAAGCAGAAAGATTGGCTTGGTATCATCATCATCACTTTTTTTTATTTCTTTTGACTTTGTGTGGTAAGTAACAGGTTTATATGACTATGGCTTTTGCAGATCTTTTTATAAAGAAAATCCCATATAATACTGATCATATTATCTTGACTTTGACAAGTCTTGCATCAACTTCTAATAACTTGTAAACTCTTCCGATCCTCTGTATTATAAAATGATTTGTGCCAAAACATTTCCCACATGATACAGGAAGCTAAAGTTTGAAACAAATGTGTGCAAGTACTCTGTTTTTCCTCTGTTTCTATTACTAGCATACTCACATTATTATTACTAATATTTTTTGTTCGAACTCACATTATTCCAAATCTTATTTCGAGAACTTACCAATCAAAATTTTGTTGTAGGAAAGCAAGAGTGGCGTGAGTGAGAAGCAAGAGTGTTAAAAAATATCAGATGGTATCACCTTTCATAGAAAATTACAGTTGGAGAATGAACACATATATATGTTTTACAAACGCTTAGAGAACTTGAGAGATGGGCTTAATGAATACGTCTGATAGCTGCTCTTGGCTTCTTTAGACCAAAATTTTCCATGAACCATTCATGCTTGTGTGAGGTAAAGATATATCCAATCACCAATCCACAGAACACACCAGGAACATAAGCTATTGCCATTGCTATCCAGTTAATCACTTGTTCTTCTGGCTCCGACAAATCCTCGGATTCTTGTTGTGTAGATTTAGGGACATGAGTTTCTCCACATATTTCCTCGAGACCGTTGAGTTTGGGATTGTCCATGAACGAAGAACATTTTTGCCTTTGAAACTGTGTGCCTTTTGGTATTGGACCTTCGAGATTGTTGTGGGAGAAGTTCATGATTGATAGAAAGGAGAGGCTGCCGATATCTTGAGGAATCTGACCAGACAACTGATTCCGAGATAGGTCCAATGCCTCTAGCTTTATCAGATTTGCCAATGCTTGTGGTAGACTGCTCGTAAATGTGTTACCTGACAAGTTGAGAACACGCAGTTCCTTCAGCAAACCAATAGATTGAGGAATATTTCCAACAAATCTGTTTCCCGAAAAGTCAATGGCTCTGAAGTCTCGTCTGATCCGCTCAAATTCTGTATATACTCCTTTATGCACCATTTTCATCGAGTTATGATAGTCGATACCAAACCTCGAGTTTCCTAAGTTCTCATCATCAAAAGTTTGTTCAATAGATGTCTCCATGTTATGCCAATAAGAAAAATAGGAAGGTGGCAAGGATCCAGTGAAGCCATTGTCTGATATATCAATGACTCTTAAATGTTGAAACCCAACGTATAGATGGGGTTGATATACTGGTGTAACTGGTCCATAGAATTGATTTGATCGAAGAATTAAGACGTTTAAAGATGGCAGAGAACCTAGCCATAATGGAAACTTGTCTTTGATTACATTGCTTTGCACATTCAGAAATTGCAAAAGAGTGCAATTAATCAATGATCTTGGAAGTGTTCCCTCTAACTGGTTCTGGCTAACGTCAAGTACTTTTAAAGCGGTAGCATTGACAAATATATCCGGAATAACGCCACTGAAATTGTTATTACCAAGAAGTAATTGTTCAAGGGAGCCAGAAGTTAAATTCCTTAAACATTGAGGAAGTGTGCCACTAAAGCTATTGTTGGAAACATCTAAGAAGTCTAATGATCTAAACTTACATATCCAGTCGGGCAATGTACCTCGGAAAGAATTTGAGCTAAGATCTAGCTGCGCGATTTGTGTTTCATCTAAAACTTCCAATGATTTTCCAAAACTGCTAAAAGAGTTGTAACTAAAATCTAGATCAAGAAACTTATATATAGATTCCGGAATTGAACCATCAAAATTGTTATGATCAAGGTATAGAACCATGCCAGATAAAGATACATTTTCAAAGTCTATAAGTCCTGAGAACTGGTTTCTCCCCAGAAACACTTTTAATAATAAAGGATTCATGAGCAAAGATTTAGGAAAAGGCCCGAAAAATGAGTTATCTCCCACATCAAAATATGTTAATTTTTGGAATCCACTCATGTCAAGTGGAAGCATGGATTTGAAGAGATTATTATTGAGGTAAACTTCACTTAGTTCCGTTAAATTAGTAAATGAAACAGGAATAGCCCCAGTGAAGTTGTTATGGCCAAGGCCTAAGTAGTTTAGTTTAGTTAAGTTTCCTAATGAATCTAGAACGTTACCTACTAATTCATTATCAAAGAGCGCAAGGAACTCAAGATGAAAAAGCTTTTCGATGGAAGTTGGAACTTGACCTACTAATCTATTATTCGAAAATTCAAGAAATGAAAGCTGAGAAAGGTTTCCTAATGACTCTGGAACTTGACCTACTAGATCATTATAGGAAAGGTCAAGAATTTTGAGACGAGAAAGGTTTCCTAATGAGGAAGGAATCTCACCATAAAGACTTGAATTGTAAAGGGATAACTTAGTAAGATACTGGAGTTTGAAGAGACTGCTATTTGGTTTCAAAGAGTTGTTAAGAAAGATTGAAGGAAGTTCAAGTGAAATCACCTCGCCGGATTTAGCATCGCATGTGACCTCCACCCAAGAACAACAATCACTGCTCTTGTTCCATAAAACTTCGGATGAGTCTTGGTTATACCGAAGAATAGGAAACTCATCTTTGAATTCTAGAAGAGCATCCCTCTCGTCATTACGGCAACGGTGAACCGTAGGAGAAGCAAGAGTGTGGAGTAGGAGAGAGATCAAGCAGAAGAAATAAAAACAAAAATGGCTTTGAACCATCATATATTTTTTCTTCTCCTTTTTGAGTGTAGTTATGTTATGTACTGCTTCTATTGCCTCTGTCTTTCTAAGTATAAAGACTCATCAAATTTTGGACGCGTTGATTTGTCAACTATTGCTATCGTATTTAATTATTTATCATCAATGATTTGGTCCTCCATAACGCTTTCCACATAGACGACCAATATTATGGCAATATGATTTATTTGACCCATTCCTTCCTCCTAAATGTCCACCAACCAACGCTCTTCGTTTCTACGTGAACGGTGTAAACATAGTCTAATCCACGTGGACGACCAATATCACCAACCCACTCTCTTCTTCGCTTTTACGTTGAGTTCATACTACGTGTACTTACTTCTAGTATCCAACGACTTCCTCAGTTAATAATCAAGAAAAGTTAATGACTGGGTTTTATTTTCATATGGGACATATCTAACGTAACTTTTCATTTCACTCTTCGTAACTTTTTCACAACTCTACTTTTACAAATTTACTAACACAAAACTAATCACCTTCCATCTTTTTACAGTACAACAGAATATAGTATTTTACAAACATAAAGGATCTTTTATAGAACACATTGCCAAATTTTATTACGAACACTTAGGGATATTGGAAAAGATGGACTTAACGAGTACTTCTTATAGCTGCTCCTGGTTTGTTTCTACCAAACTTTTGCATGAACCATTCATGTTTGTGTGAAGCAAAGATATGTCCAACCACCAGCCCGCAGAACACACCAGGTACATAAGCTATTGCTGCTGCTATCCAACTAATCATTTGTTCTTCTGGCTCAGACAGATCCTTGGATTCTTGTGGTGTAGGATTAGGGACATGAGTTATTTCTCCACATATATCTTCCAGACCGAAGAGTTTGGGGTTGTCCGTGAAGGAAGAACAATTCTGCCTTTGAAATTGTGTGCCTCGTGGTATTGGACCTTCTAGATTGTTGTGGGAGAAGTTCATAATTGACATAAACGAGAGGTTACCAAGATCTCTAGGAATCCGACCTGAAAGCTGATTCCGAGATAGGTCCAATGCCTCGAGATTTGTCAGATTTGCCAATGCTTGTGGGATAGTGCTTGTGAATGCATTACCTGACAAGTTGAGAATAAGCAATTCCTTCAACAATCCAATGGATTTAGGGATCTTTCCACTAAATCTGTTTCCTGAAAAGTCAACTGCCCTGAGGTCTTTTTGAATCAGCTCGAATTTTGTATTTACTCCTTTATGCACCATTTCCATCGAGTTACTATAGTGATGAGCAAAATTCAGATCTTCACCCATGTACGGTTCACCCTCAACTACAATCATGTCAGGAACGTGTCCATATAATGAGGTCATTTCGAGCCAAGTGGAAAAATAGAAAGGTGGCAACGTTCCGGTGAAATCATTATGCGATATATCAATGACTCTTACACTTATAAACCCAATAGATAAGTGAGGGTGATACAAAGATCCATAGAATTGGTTTGATCTCAGGATGATGACATATAGCCATGGGAGAGACCCCAACCAAGATGGAAACTTGTCCTTGATTCTGTTGCTTTCCACATTTAGAAATTTCATGGATAAGCAATTGATCAATGATTTTGGAAGTCTTCCCTCCAACTGGTTGTGGCCAACATCAAATGCTTTTAAAGAGGTAGCATTTACAAAAATATCCGGAATAAATCCACTGAAATTGTTGCTATGTAGAATTAGCTCTTCAAGAGATGTAGTATAATTCCCTAAACATGGAGGGATTGAGCCACTGAAGCTATTGTTGGACAAATCTAAGAAGCTTAGTGATTTTAGCTTGCAGATCCAATGGGGAAATGGTCCTCGGAATAAATTTGAACTAATATCCAACGTTCGGGGTAGTGATTCATTGAGAACCTTCGATATTTTTCCAAAACTGGTAAAAGAGTTGTGAGAAAGCATCAACATGGACAAATCCAACAAGTAACCTGGTACCTTGCCTTCCAAGTTATTGTTGGAAAGATCAAGAGACTTGAGTTTGACTAACTTTAATATGGGGACTGTCCCAATGATACTGTTGTGGCTCAGATCAAGAATAGAGAGGTGTACTAACTCTGATATAGATATGGGGATTGTCCCAGTGAAATTGTTGTGACTAAGAATTAATCTTTCAAGATTGGGAAAATTAGATATAGAGTTGGGGATAGGGCCATGGAATTTGTTCTGATCAAGGTTTAGCATCCGAAGCTTAGTGAACAAAGATGTATTCCTAAATTCTATAGGTCCCTTGAACTGGTTTCCCCACAAACTAATCCATTTTAAGGAAGGAATCATGAACAAGGATGTAGGAAAAGGCCCCGAAAATGAGTTTGCACCCACATCAAAAGACTCCAAGTTGTGCAATCCACTCATGTCAGGTGGAAGCGGGGATTCCAAGTAATTGTATACGAGATCGACTCGGGACAGTTTCGTTAAATTAGCAAACGAAACAGGAATTTTGCCGCTGAAGTTGTTATAGGAAAGGATAAGGTGACTTAGTCTGGTTAAGTTTCCGATAGAATCTGGAAGTTGACCTACTAAATTATTAAAGGAAAGGTCAAGATGTGTGAGATGAGTAAGGTTTCCTAATGAGGAAGGAATTTCCCCATAGAGATTGCAATCATAAAGGGTTAGGTTTTGAAGAAATTGGAGTTTGAAAAGACCACTATTTGGTTTCAAATAGGTTAGAGAAGTGTAAAGCAAGTAAAGTGAAATCACCTTGCCAGATTTAGCATCACATGTGACACCCTCCCACGAACAATAATCAGTACTAGTCTGGTTCCATGAGCTGAAAGATGCGTCATTAGGCATTGAGCTGGATATATTCACCGGAAACTCGTGTTTGAACTCCATAAGAGCATCCCTCTGGTCATGGCGGCAATAGTGGCGTGTAGGAGATGCAAGAGTGCGTAGAACGAGAGAATCCAAGAAGAAGACATACAAGGTAACAACAATACTAAAAGAGCAAAAAGATTGGTTTGGAATCATATTTATTGAGTTTGGATGGTAAGAATGAAAGTGGCCTATGCAGAGCTTTTTATAAAGAAAACAAAAAACTCAAATGTCATTGACTTGGACAAGTCTTGCGTCAACTCGTGGGATTCTACTGACTTGTTTCAAACGTTGTCGGTCGAACATCGAATATTTGATATGGGCTTATATGTCATGATTATTATTTGGGCTTTCTGATCTGGGCTAGATACAATACCCAAACTCATGTTTGTTACTCACTTTAGATATTTTTTCACTATCTAAGTTTTACACTTACGTTTGTATAACCAAGTTAATGATTCTCCTCTAAATCAATCAAGTAATGATCTCTTCAAGGAAAATGATTTATATTTTCCATTTTTAAATTTGATCCTCTACTACCAATACCACAATATCAACAACCGAAACGAAAAACAATCGAACGGTGTAAAAATATTGTAATCCACGTGGACTTCCACGATCACACACGTTCTAAAAAACTTGAAAACTCAAAATGACAAATAAGGAAAGTGTAATGGATAAAGTAGTCTTTTCTATTCAAGTTTCGCGGCAACACAAACACATCTATTCTCATTTTGCCCCTAAATTAAATTTCTCTTCTTTTTTTATTCCTTTATTTATTTTAATATCTTCTCTCAAAAACCCTCCTTTCAAATTTTTGTTTCAGAAATCGATCTCTCTCTCTCTCTCTCTATAGACCCAAAAGCCTGTGTGTTCGATTGAGGTTTGGTTTCTAATTCTCTTCTTCAAGTCAAGTAATTTGGTGAGTGGATCTGTTTTTCGATTAGGGTTTTTCTTTTCTTTTTTCCGTTTTAAATTTTCCTCCTTTTGACTGTGAAACTTTTTCTTTTTTGGATTTCTCTTACAGTTTTGGTTTTAAAGAGACTAATTACGTTTTTTTCGGAGCTGGGTTTTTGTAAGTACACTTGATTTGAAGATTTTTTTCTGGGGAGAATCGGTTTCAGATTTGTAAAGTCTGCGTTTTTATTTGATGTTTTCAGGTTAAGTGATGTGAGTTTCGATTTGATTTTTGGGTCTCAATTTGAATTTTAAACAACACATTTTGTCCGAAATTTTTGATTTTGGAGCTTCCTTGTGAATGAGTTTTGATTTCTGAATTTGGGTTTTTTTTGTTTTGGGGATGCATTTAGGTTTTTTATTTTGATTACTTTTCATTTCTCGATTACTGCAGATACTTATCTTCCCCAACACTGCTTTTTGTTTGATCCAAGAATGGGTTATACCTGTTTTTGAAGTCTCTTAACTCCATTTCGAACTTTTTTGGGGTAAAAATTGTGAATTTTGATCATCAGTTTAGTGTCGTATCTTGGTCCAAAGGTGTCATTTTTACAATTGCAAGTCTGTAGCTTACTGTTTGAAACACTTGTGTAGAGAAATATGGCACCGGTTAGGAAGTCGAGGAGTGTGAATAAGCGTTTCACTAATGAAACTTCACCAGGAAAAGATGTTGGGAGCTCCAAGAAAAATAAGCAGCGTGTGAGTAACTTCAGTCTCACCATTTTCTTGAAATTTAAATGAGATGTACTTAACTATGCTTTTTGTTGCTTATGCTAGAAGAAGAAGTTGACTGACAAGCTGGGACCTCAGTGGAGTAGAGGTGAGATTGAGCGTTTCTATGAAGCTTACCGGAAGCACGGGCAGGACTGGAAAAAGGTGAAATACCTGTTTGCATTTCACATTTGGTTATGTGAGTTTCTATGGCGTCAGAGTTCTTGAGACTGTTTGTTGTTTATTAGGTGGCTGCAGCAATTCGGAAAGGCAGGTCTGTTGACATGGTAGAAGCTTTATTTAATATGAATCGGGTGAGTTAGAACATCGTACATTTCAGTTTTTGATTAGTATCCGGATGTTGCAAGGTTTGTTTCCAGGCTTTAACTTTGCATTTATATGATTTGCTTGATTTTCTAGGCATATTTATCTCTGCCGGAGGGAACTGCCTCTGTAGCTGGACTTATTGCTATGATGACCGATCATTACAGTGTCATGGTGAGTATTTCATTTGACTAAAGCTGGCACACCACAGACATTATGTGAAGTGACATACTAGTAGATTACAAAATGAAAAAATTTTGGGTCAAAATGTGTGTTGTTGATGTAAAAAAGGCTATTTTTTTAATGTCATTTGAAAGTAAAATTGGCTACATTATAAAACTTTGAGTTTGTGTTACCCTATGTGGCCAGTCTTTTGGGTCAATTTGTACATCTAATAAAGTTATGTGGGTTTATATCCCATTCCGATGGTATTTTTTTCTAGGAAGGAAGTGGCAGTGAAGGAGAACGGCCTGATGCTTCGGAAGTACCGAGAAAATATAAAAAACGCAAACATGCAAAACCTCAGCTTAGTGATTCTCGAGAAGAAGTCGATAAAGAACATTCAGTTACGTCAACAGATGATTGCCTCACGTTTTTGAAGCAAGCACGAGCTAATGGTAAATTGCCTACATTATGTTAACTCATCATTTCCTAAACATTATTCTCGTCTGAAGAAGTTGAATTAAATGAGCACTCTATGATTTTCCCCCTCATTATCATTTATGTGGATGAGGAAGTTAGTTACTTGTTTTTAGTTTGTCATTGAGTTTGTATAGTCCAGGTCAAGTCCTTTTAAATCAATTTGTTCAAGAATTTGATTCTTAGTACATGTAGGAACTCAGCGACGTGCCACTGGAAAACGTACCCCTCGGGTTCCTGTACAAACTTCATACATGAGGGATGATAGAGAAGGCTCTACTCCGCCAAGTAAAAGAGCAAGAAAGCAATTCGATACCAATGATGATGTCGCTCACTTTTTAGCATTAGCATTAACAGATGCATCGAGAAGGGGAGGGTCTCCAAAAGTTTCCGAATCACCAAATAGGAGAACAGAACTCAGCGATAGCACGCCGATAAAGAGCTGGGGGAAAATGGTATCTCGAGCTTTAGAAATTTGAAGTGTTTATTCAAAAAATATTTTCTGCGTAATCGTTTTAGTGGAAAAGACTATTCAACTTTGTGCTTTTGACCAGTCGCGAACAAGAAAAGCTCAATCCAAGCACCGTGACAGCTCCACGTTTAATGAGTTGGTGGGAAGTAGCCGAGAAAGGAAGCTTGAATCTGATAGAGATGCGTCCTTGTTGATGGATATGGAAGGGGATGGCGAAATGGAGGTTCCACGAAAGATAAAAAGGGTCTACAAGAAAAAAGTGAAAGTCGAAGAACCAGAAGGTAATGATTCTGATGACCACGGAGAAGCATGCAGTGCCACAGAGGGGTTCAGGATTAAATCACAGAGACGAAAGGCAGGTGTTGAATCCTCAAGAGGGACATATTCACCACGCAGCCCAGAGAAGAGAGATACCAAACTTACTTCCGGAGGTAAAAACCAATAATAATTTAACTTCAGGCCTGATTATAGTTTCAAAGGTCCAATAATACTTCCAATGTTAGCCCTCTGTGTATAGAAAGTTGGAATAATTTATCATCTCTTATTGGCTCTTAACATATTTCTTGTACAAACTATACTGTTGTAAAATGTGATTACTCTGTATTGTCCATTTAACTAAGCATCTTCGTTTTTGATGAAAGCATATGAAATCTGAAACTTATTACCATTATTTTTCTGTGTAGATGAGTTTGACGCTCTGCAAGCATTGGCTGAACTGTCAGCGTCACTTCATCCGGCAGCTTTTATGGAATCAGGTGAGCTTTGTGTGTTTTTGCTTGTCGCATAGACAGTTTTATTAATAGTCAATATGCCTTTTTCTAGATTTTCTCATTGAGTGTGTAGAATGGGTTAGTTCTGCAGCTTTCACTGATTCCACTGGAGTCGATGCATGTCCGTATTGATTTATTAATGGTACTATATTGTGATTGGTTCAGATGAGCTGAAGGAAGAAAGAACAGAAAACGACATGGACGAGAAATCTGGTACGCCGGAAGCTACATCCACAAGCAGTCGTGGCGAAGAAGCAGATGCGGAACCAGATGATAGTCTCCTTCATGCAATATCTGCTGTTACCAAAAGAAAACCAAAATCTTCAAGGCAGTCATCCACTGATTTTGATGTTGTTCCCACAGGGAAGCTACAGCTGCAACCTACTAGTGGGAGTTCAAGAAGAAAACGTAAACCAAAGGTCAGCAAGATAGTCCTTTTGATTTTTTGTGCATTTTCTTCTAAGAAATTTTAGCCAGATAAGTGAATTGTTTTAAATTTTCAGCTTTTTGGGGATGAATCTCCAACAGATTCCAGACAGAACAAATCAAAAAACAAGAAGGTATTTCATCTATACATTAAAGTTTCACCTTGGTTGAACTCTGATTACTATCCCTTGAAGCTAATTCAAAATCCTTTGACAAATGTCTACATTAAAAAACATACGGAGTATCAATGTACTTTGGTCTATTGTGTTGCAGGAATCGACTCAAGAAGATAATATCAAGTCTTTGGTTAGAACAAAACGGGCTGGTCAAGGTCCTGCTCAGTCAAAACAGTTAAAAACTGTTAAGGCGTTGGAGGAATCTACTACAACAATAGATCAGAAAATACCTGCAATGGATGTAGTGATGTCAACAAAACCAGTTTCTGATCTGAGCGCAACCAGTTTATCGCAGAAACCTCCCAACAGGCGTAAGATGAGTCTGAAGAAAAGCTTACAAGAAAGGGCTAAATCTTCCGAAATCATTCATAAAGCTTTACGTAGTTCTAGGTCTCTTTCAGAACAGGAGTTATTATTGAAGGTAAAGTCTCTAAATCAACTTCTCTTATGCACATCCAAAAGCTATTATATTGATTTGCTTACTCTAATTTCAGGATAAGCTTTCAACTTGTCTTTCGTATCCCTTGGCACGTCGAAGGTGCATGTTTGAATGGTTTTATAGTTTTATCGACCAACCCTGGTTTGCAAAGATGGAGTTTGTTGATTACCTAAATCATGTGGGACTTGGTCACATTCCAAGACTTACTCGTCTTGAATGGAGCGTCATTAAAAGGTTTTGTTCAAGTTATGTTATCGGATAGGCTTTCAGAGAATATTGGTAGACTAACAAAGGTCTTTGTATTTTTCAGTTCTCTTGGTAGACCCCGGAGATTCTCTGAGAGATTTTTACAGGAAGAGCGGGAAAAACTCAAACAGTATCGTGAATCTGTGAGAAAACATTATACAGAGCTTCGGACAGGTGCTAGGGAAGGGCTTCCTACAGATTTGGCTCGGCCATTAACAGTTGGAAATAGAGTCACTGCTATCCACCCCAAAACACGAGAGATTCATGACGGCAAAATCCTCACTGTTGACCATAACAAATGCAACGTTCTGTTTGATGACTTGGGCGTTGAATTAGTTATGGTAATTCGAATAATATACCAGTTCCATTCACACAATCCAGTCTTCTAGATAATAAGGTCCCGGTCTTTTGACCGTCTCCTCTTTTGACAGGACATTGATTGCATGCCTTCAAATCCATTGGAATACATGCCAGAGGGTCTAAGGAAGCAAATTGATAAATGCTTGTCTATGAAGAAAGAAGCACAGCTAAGTGGACATTCAAATGTTAGTGTGTCTGTTTTAATCCCTCCATGCGGACTTGAAAATGTCAACTTTTCCACGAATCCTCCTCTGAATCAGGTAGGGAAAGATGGACGTTTGACTAGCTTTGTCACAGCCTTTAACCTTCTTAGATCTTCCTGTGCATGTTCTATAAATTTTATGCCTAACCAATTAAACCCTACAGGGTGACATGCATGTTAAAGTATCAACCAACACTAATAGGCAACATCCAACCAATCAGTCGTTTATCACAAATTATAGCAAAGCTAGAGAAGCTGAGATTCAACGTGCAATTGCACGACACCATGCTTTAGAAGAAAAGGTAGTGGACTACTGATGTCTTATTGTTCACATCAGTGCGTATTGTTAATATGCTTCAGAAACTGGATGAGATAAAAAATAAATGGACCGTCGAGTGCCCACGGATACATTGCCTTCTGATTACTTATATTTGTGATGTGTGACAGGAAATGGAGCCAGAGATGCTAGGAATTGTTAAGGGTTCAAGGATGAGAGCGCAAACAATGGTGGATGCTGCTGTTAAGGTACTGATTCAGCTAATTTCCTATATTCTCCTGCAACTCACATATGGTTTGCTTAAGTTATGATCGTTCTACGATTCTAGGCTGCATCATCTGTAAAGGAAGGAGAAGATGCGAACAAAATGATCCAAGAAGCCTTAGACTTGATTGGCAAACATCAGCCATTACGCAGTTCTATGGCCAGACATCATGAGCATGCAAATGGCAGTGTAGAGCATCATCACAATCCATCACCCTCAGACGCATCAGAGCCTAACAATGATTCCTTCCCACAAGATGGTTCAGAGAAAAATGAGGCCCCAATGCCTTCAGAGCTAATCACCTCCTGTGTTGCCTCTTGGCTTATGATTCAGGTAATTAGGAAGTTTCTAGGAAGAATCGCATACCTAGTGTGATCATCTGGAAGCCTTTATAAATCCTGTAGTACCAAGTTTAGACTTGAGTTTTGGAATGAATCCATAATACGGCTGGCTTATATCTTCTATCTTCTTCTGGGCCCTGAAATTAGCACTAGAAGTTTCAAATCTTTGGTTAAATCCTCGTGTGCCAAATGCCACTAACTTAGACAGCATCTGAATCATCAGTCATCCTTAATCTGAATCAACTTGCATAGTCATAGACTCATAATTACATAAACTTTGCTTTCTTGTGACTTGCAGATGTGTACAGAGAGACACTACCCTCCAGCTGATGTGGCACAGCTTATAGACACAGCAGTCACAAGCTTGCAGCCTCGATGCCCCCAGAACCTACCGATCTACAGAGAAATTCAAACCTGCATGGGGCGGATCAAGACTCAAATCCTGGCTCTAGTTCCATCTTGAAAAGCGAAGTCATATGGATTGAGGGTTTTCAATCTCCTTTAGCCAAGTCTAGTCTCCTTTTAACTAGAGTAGATGATGACATCTTCACCTGAGAGAATGGTGGTAGAAGTTCAAGGGTCCAAGATAACAGCTTGACCAGAGGTATTTTAGTTACTGAACAAGCTTTTGGCTAATTCAGGGGCTTTTGGTACTGAATCACTGGTTCTGTAACTTGAGCTGATGTTTATGGTTTTCTTATAATTATCCATCAATGTCGTTTAATCGCTAAAATGCCCCCATTTTTTTCTCCTTTTTGGCTAATTTTAAGGTCAGATATATAGGAAAAATGTCACGAAATTAGTTATGGAACACGAAAATTCTCAACTAGTAATAGTGAAACAGAACTGAAAGACCTCTAGTTGCATTCAAATTAACAAAAGACTAGACCATCAAATAGGTAAGAATGTCAGTACAAACATTGAAGCTTATACTTTAAATTGCACGAGGAGGTTTCTCCAGCAATGCAGAGAGATAAACTTCATCCTTTGACTTAGGAGAAATGGTCCACTTGTGTTTCTTGTACCTAAACTGCAGGAACATGTACATATAATCATCAAGATCCTTCTTGTTACAGAAGAATCTATCAATCCACAGCAGACCACCTGGTCTCAGCACTCGATCCCAATCATATAACACGAAATCCATCAGTAGAAGATCCATCCATCCATCCATTAGCCCAGCCGTATGAATCATATCCATAGTGTTGTCGAAGAACGGTAGCCTCTGGTTCAAAGAGATGTACAAAGGGATCAAACCTCTTAAAGCAATCATCTCACTGAAAGGAGCTCCCAAATTCAAAGCAGTAGTGACAATAGTCACATTCTTCTCCCTCATTCTTGCTGCAAATGTTCCTGTCCCAACACCATAATCCAAACCAATCCTGATCTCACCTGGCTTCACTCTCAGAACATCATCAATCTTGAAATCAGCCAACAAGGTACTGTTCTTGACCCATTTGCCACTCTCTTTCTCCATTTCAAAACATCCGGTGCATTTCGTGTAACCTCTTTTCGGGTTTTTACTCGATAAACACGCGAAATTCCTGCATTGGTAGTTCCCCCATCTTACATTTCTATCATCAGGAAGCTTCCATAATGACTCGTTGATAGGATAAGGCTTCTGGTAAGTCATTGATGCTCTTGTTAAACATCTTCTTCTTGGTAACGGGTCACACCCATTAAGTATAAGCTTCTGTGCTAAGAGCCAGTCATCATCACAATACGCTCCAACATCGTAGTCCATATACTTCTCTAGATCCGTCTTCATCACCACACAAGCATGACCTATTGTGTTGTACACTCTCTCTGTTCCAAACATGTTTATCTTCCCAACGCGATTCTCCTTTGGTGTAATGTACTCCCTTATCTCCTCAATGATAAACTTATTGATCAAAGGCTCTTCCTTCTCCGTCGAGTTCCTTATTCCTTCGGATTTAGGCAACCGGATTTGCCTTAAACCGATATGAGCAGAGTAAAATGGCTTCATCACTTCATCTTCAAGAAACTTCTTCATCTCCTTCTTGCTTCCATCTTTGCTCTTCTCCATCTCTTTTACCGTCTTCTCTAGCTTCTCATACAAGTCATCCATCTTTTCAAGAACATCATCAACTCGATCCTGCAGCGCCTTTAGATCGAATCCTTCATTTTTGACTTCTTTGATTGTGTAGATATTTCGGCAAATGTCTTCGTTATGCAAAAAGAAACCCGCGGAATGGAATCTATAGAGACATGAGAGACTCACGGAGATCACTATTAACCCTAAAATCGCTTGTAACCCTACCATTAGTCTTCCTAATCGCCATCGAGGCAAGCATGATCTCCCCATCTCTTCTTACTCTTAAGTCTTAACCAAACAAAGCTAATTTCTTTCAGTGATTGGTTCTAATCTTAACCTGAGAAAACAGAGGACAGTGTATCCAAAATCACATCTAGTTTCCCACATTTTTCTTGGAGCTAAGGCTAAAATCTGGATCTAAGAAGAAAAAATGTGATTAAGTGAAGAACAATGTTACCAGATAAGAAGAGATGATACTTGATGTGTTGATGGAAACCTTTCCTCTTTGGTTTCTCCGGCAGAAGAAGAAGAGATTCATGAGTCTTGTTTTGTTCAACCTCGAAGTTAAAGACGCTATTTGAGTTAGAGATCCTTGAGCTGCGGAGAAAAAGTGTGTGTGTTTTGTGTCTGCTTGAAGAATTAAAGAGCTGTAGATACTTAAAGCTGAAGCCTAAAGCTGACTTATAATATGACTAGTTTTAGGACAAAACCCACTAACTCATGAGTCACTATCTCTTTCACGAACGTGCCTAATCCCATAATCTTCGGTGTGTTCTCTGCTTTTTGAATATTGTTAAAAAGTCAACCATAAGTATATAGTATACTTCACAGAGCAATTTGCACTAAATAATCTTACTTGCTTTTTAATTGTTTAAAAAAACCGTTGATGACATTTTCACAAAAACTATAGGTTCTTTATTATATGTATCAGAGTAATATTATATAATTTTGTCATCTTGTAACACTATATTTTAATTCATTAATTGACTTCATTTTTGTTTGGGTGGGGGAAAAGGGTAACCATAATATACCGTAACGATTAGTTCGTGTATAAAATATTGTATATTATTAATAATTTAGTTTAGGAAATACCCGACTATAGTAAATATATATTTCTTATTCTTATGAGAAAGTAATACAAATCCTTTCAATCAAACAGATATACCGCAATAATCACCACGATATATCTCTTAAAGGGCAAATCACGCATCAAACCCTAACTTTTGTGATTATCCTCATCTTCTTGTCTTGTGTTTTCAGACGCTGAGGGAGTGTCGGGAGGTCCTTGACACATACGAAAAGTGGGTGGCTGAAGAATCATCTGCTATGTCTGAAGAGGCTCGTAATGTTGGGTTAGAAAATATTGTTTCTAGTGACTGTTCGACTTCTTCTGCGTTTCCGCATTATCAAGAGCTCGTCCAAAAAGTCCAGACGTTGAAGCAACAAAACGTACAAACCCAATCAGCGCTCGAGCAAAAGACTGTCGAGGTTGATGAGTTAAAGCAACAAAACATACAAACCCAATCAACACTCACTCGAGTCCTTGCTCGTCTAAACGCCAAATTCCCGGATGAAACCTTTTTGATAGATCAGTTTACTTATAATATATATATTACAATTAATGTCTATCAATTAAAAACATAAGCCAGATGGTGATGGTGCTCTATGCCTTCATTTACATGCTCGTGAGTTTTGACCACACATAACCTTGTAATGCCATTCCAATATAGGACACTGAATACCTTAATCTGCATCCACCATTGCTTATGCCCATAAGCTTAATCACAAGGCAGTGTCTCCGTGGGTCCATCAATATTCATCCTATTCGGTTTCTACGAACACTATCTACCACTGTGAAAATCATCAGTTCTGTCCTAATCTTCTCTTCACAGGAACACGAGTGGTTCATGGAAAATTCCCTCCAAAACAAGTCACTAACGTGCCTAGCTAACGCCATAACTTGGGTGTAACAAAGTCAACCATAAGCATTTAGTAATAGTAGTATAATTAATATATAAGATATCCACATACCAATTAACTTTACACACAGCAATTTGCACTAAATAATCTTTGCTTGGTTTTTTATTGTTTAAAAAAACGTTGATGACAACAAAATGATATATGGTTTCTTTCTTATATATATATACCATTGATTTTTTTTTTTTCCAAAAGAAGTACATTGCGAGGATGACTTTAGAATTCGAGAGTATATTTTGAGAAAATGATGTTTAAACATATAATTTATTTGATTAGTAGAGACAAGAGAGTTTATTTTCTTTATTTTTTTGTTTTGGTCAACTGACTTTATTTTGATCATATCACGTTTATAATCCTTACATTTTACATATATAAGGATTTTGTGTATAATTTCTAGTAATTAAATACCATATTATTGATAAAATGTTATTTTAGTACTATCAAGTTTTGTTTACATAATATATGACATAAGCTATTGTATATATGTGTTTATTAATCGTACCTTCTTAATAGGTTCTCTTGAAATTTTGATCAACAGGGGCACTTTTAAATATAGCCTGCACGAATCTCGTGGAATTGTTAATTGACCGAGACATAGTCTTTGTTATAAACTTATAAAGTTATAGTGGTAACAATATAATAATAATACAGTATACGGAGGGAGGGATTGTTACCGGTTTACTTATCTACTAATCCTGAAAATTTTGGTCTCATCGGACCGGATACTGCTGAGTTTTGGACTGCTTACTGAGCTTAATCTAATTTTCTTTGGTTAAACAGATCCAAACAAATCTTCTGCCTAACCGCTACACGATAATTATAACGATGATTGTTGTGATAAGTAGGTGGAAGTTAAACAAACTCTTTAATTAACTTGTGTGGACGTTTTCGTGTTTGATGTCGTGGTTCAAATTTGAGCCTAACAAGACTTACCAACTCAATTAAAAAAAATGGTGGACTTCTGAAATTATAAATAAATAATACATATATGAAAAGTTACAACATCACAATATTTAGGTGAGGATCTAAAATAGATTCTATATCCTTTTGGTATATATTTTTATAAAAAGGATGTCATGACTAAAAAACAAAGTATTTGGGAAAACACAATATAGATTAATTAAAAGAATCATAGAAAACATACTCAAATCATCATCTAGAGTTAGAGAACACCTTTGCACTTTACGAGATTCTCCACTTATAGTTTACCAAAAATAGAAAATTAGAACACTTAATTTTATATGCTAAATCTAGTTAATTATATTGATGTGAAAGAGAAAATAGTGAAAGATGCTAGCACAGTAAATAATAATAGTAAAAAAAGATACTAGCACAATTTTTTTAATGATTCGATATTAAAATGTTAAAGATAAATATACGTAAACATGACTAGATATATATTCTATACAAAGCAGAAAACATGAGTTGCCATTTAAAAAACGTGAGTTTCTGTATTAAAAAAAATATCTTCTTTGTCCGTAAGAGAAATTAAATTCTTGGATATATATCAAAACCAAAATTTAAGTGTTTTGGTAAAAAAAATTACTTACCCGGACTATTTCAGATCTGTCTACCAATCTTTTGACAAACTTAAGTAATGAATAACGTTATCACAAAGGGGTCCCAAAAATTAAATTTTCTTAACTGGACTACCTCTCTACATCCAATGTAGTTGTTGTGAACTAACGATCGACCCGAGTTGAATTTTTAACCAACCATTTGACGTCTAATATTTAATTCAAAATGTCTAAATAGTGAAATGAATCTATAAAAAAATTAAATAAGAGCCACATGTAGTGTTTCGTGAGCATCTAAAACTAAGATAACTTGTTTCATTCTTTACGATATATATATAAATCTCTTTGACATTCCATATATTGTACGTTATCTTATTCAAGTTGATGTTTTCACGTCTTATAGTCCATAAATTTAAACAACGAAATCACATACACGGCGCGTTAGAATTATTGAGGCAAACAACATTATTTTGATAACTTTCAACAAAAAAGAGGGAAAAAAAACATGCTTTTTTTTATAAAAAAAAACATTATTTTGATGAAATATATATATATATATATATATATATATATATATATATATATATATATATATATATATATATATATATATATATATATATATATATATATATATATATATATATATATATATATATATATATATATATATATATATATATATATATATATATATATATATATATATATATATATATATATATATATATATATATATATATATATATATATATATATATATATATATATATATATATATATATATATATATATATATATATATATATATATATATATATATATATATATATATATATATATATATATATATATATATATATATATATATATATATATATATATATATATATATATATATATATATATATATATATATATATATATATAAATATCAAGAAAAGAATCCAAAACAAACCAAACCGACGCATTAAACCACAAAATAACCAAAAATGGTACACAAGAGGTCAACAGGAACTTGGACACAATAAAAGGCAGATACACCATATTTTATTCTTTTGCCATTCACAGCAACATTGGGAAAGGAGAGAAAACATTATCTCCTTTTGGTCCAGAGAGGGAACAAAAAACATTCCACCTCCTTCTTCTCTTGTTGATTGATTCTCTGTAACTTAGTGAGATAGAGAGATGATAATGGAGGGAGAGAGTAGCTTGGAGAAAGGATTGTTGTTAGTAAACAGAGAAGAAGATGAAAAAGAAGTTTCTGCAACTAGTACACCACTTCTTGTCTTCTCCACCTTCATCATTGTCTCTGCCTCCTTCACCTTTGGTGTTGCCGTATGTATCTCATATCTATCTCTTAGATTTATACATTAAACTTTCATTAATAAACAGCTCTCATTAAAGGCAGATACAAGGTTTCTAGAGATTTTGATGAAAATGTGTTTATTTCCTCTAAAATCTTAAGTCTTGAAAACATAGCTTGTTCCTTACCATACGTGTAGAGGATAGGAGACGTGGTTCAATTATAAGATTGATATTCATATAATAATAATAATAATAAATGGGGATAAGATTTTAATACTCATTCGAAAACGGTATGTATGTAAGCTAATAATAGAATATAAAAATCTGAGTGTACATTAAATGCGACAAGCCAGCGCCTCTCTTTTTGGGGTTAGTATTGTGTCTATGTGTTCATGTTGTTGTTGTCATCTGTTAACCGTTACGTACGATTCTGTTGCAATCTCCTGTCGTCTTGCTCGTTAAAAGTTTTTCAAATTGAATGGACCTTCTTCCTAACGTCAGAAACTGACCAATCAACACCATGCTCTTGATTTGTGGCTACAATCTAGATCCATATATATATATATATATATTTATTTATTTATTATTATATGAATTCACTAAAATAAAAAAAATTGTTACCTATTTACTGGTTTGGTGAATTTGAGTTTGTAACTGACCACCAAATTTATTTTGAATAAAATCAGTTTGAGACAAAAAAGAAAAAAAAAATAGTAGATTTGGTCTTTTTCTGGTTGAGACTGTTTTCATTATTCATTCATGCATGTGTTTAACTTGATCTTTTCTTTTTTTCTTTCTAATTCCATCATTTTGGTACATATATACAGGCTGGTTATACTGCAGATACAATGTCCTCCATTATGACAGACTTGGATCTTTCTCTTGCTCAAGTAAGCCTATGTAAAGAACAAGGAGAAGTCAAACTTTCATTAGATTCTTATTTTTAGTAATAACAAAACAAGGAAAAGAAGAAAAAGATAAGTTATAGAATTGTCAACTGATTCAAGTAATTAAATACAATGGATAAAATTTGACTAGCACAGGGAGTACACATGTAATTTTGGGTTAGAATTACTTTTTTTTTTAAATACATGGAAAATAATTGAATGCTGATTTATATTAAAATTGACTACTCCATCATATGCATAGCAATTTAAATAAGAAAATTTATTAAAAGTTTTTTTTTTACAGTTTTCGCTGTTTGGTTCTCTTGCTACGTTTGGAGGAATGATTGGAGCAATTTTTAGCGCCAAAGCTGCAGCTGTCTTGGGTAATAAAATGGTTAAGTATCATTGGTCTAAAAAACCACCCCTACATTTCTCATATTTTACTATATGCTCCTAACTATTTTATAACGTAAATTTCTAAACCCTCTTCATATGTTTGTTTTCTCTCTTTAGACTTTGTGGCTAGCTGATTTATTCTGCATTTCTGGTTGGCTTGCAATTGCACTAGCCAAGGTTTCCTCCTCATAACCCATCTAATATTCTCTAGCCATAACCTATACATACATTCTTACTTTGAATTTGTTTTTTGGCACAGAGTATTGTTTGGCTCGATTTGGGACGATTATTTGTGGGAATTGGAGTTGGTCTCATCAGCTACGTGGTAACACAAAAAAAAGTCCTTTAAATAATTATTAAAACCTTTATAGCCCTATAACCATAAATATTCCTAATTTCATTGAATTGAATATTTTTATAGGTTCCTGTATACGTTGCAGAAATAACACCCAAACACATAAGAGGCGCTTTTACATTTAGTAATCAGGTGACCTATCTAATTCAAGCTCGAAGTTATTTTATACATAGTTGGATTATAAGTTCAAAATAAAATTCTTTTCAGTTGTTGCAAAATTGTGGAATTGCCATCGCGTATTACTTTGGAAATTTCTTGTCATGGAGAACACTAGCCTTAATCGGTACGATTTATTCTCATAATCTATTAATCATTCTTCTTTGAGTTTCATTTCTCCGAATTAATCAGAAAATAGGTTTTATTAAATTTATTATGTCAAAACTCATTTCCAACCAGGTATTATTCCATGTGGGATACAAGTTGTTGGTTTGTTCTTCATACCTGAATCTCCAAGATGGCTGGTTAGTCATATAAACTAGATACATGCTAACTAATTTATAAAAAAAAAAAGTCAACATATGTTACATCACATGTAAATATGTAAAAAGATGAACATAATTTATCACAGGCAAAAAGTGGTCGTGATAAAGAAGTTGAAGCAAGTCTTCAAAGGTTAAGAGGAAAGGGATACAATATTGTGCGTGAAGCTCGCGAAATCAAGGTACCCATATACATATATACATCATTCTAGAAATTTTAACATATTTTAAAATCATTTCAAGACTATTCATTCACATAACTATAATCATATGCGCATATTTTATTCAAAATTTTGTAGATATCAGTTGAAGTTGCAAAGCAAAATTCGAATACGGGCTTTGGTATTCTTTTCCAAAAGAGATATGCTCATCAACTTACAGTGAGCTAAAAACATTTTTTGTTCATTCAAAAAATACATATGAAGTATAATTTGGATAAAAATATCAAATAACATATTGAATTTGGTTAATATGTTTTAGATCGGAGTAGGGTTGATGCTTTTCCAACAACTTTGTGGAACTGCTGGAGTCGGCGGTTATGGAAGCGCCCTATTTAATCTTGGCGGTAAAAATATAAGCTCTAATGTTCTTAGATATATATTATTCTCCAATGTGATTATCATGTATTTAAAATTATTAGAAAATAAATAAATTAACACTTTTCTTTTTTAGGATTTCCTTCTCGGATTGGGATGACGGTCTTGTCACTTATTGTGGTACGTATATATACCAAATCATTGATTGTATTCACAATTTCTCCGGTAACTTATCAATGATCATGCATAGGTACCAAAATCTTTAATGGGTTTAATCCTCGTGGATCGATGGGGAAGACGACCACTTCTTATGGTAAGGATTTTTTTTTTTTTTTTGGTTGCAAAAACCAATTTTTAAACGACCACTAGTCGTAGTATAAAAAACAGTCTAAGCCAAAACTGAAAATAAGGTTATACAAGTCTTATGATACCATTGTGGTTCTTTTATAAACCTCAAGTGATCACACAGTTGAGTAATCTGCCGGATTTTTATATGGTTTTATAGACCATAAATGTAATAATTTTTTTTTTTGGTCACCAAAATGTAATGATTTAATGTAACGAATTTGCATGCAGACTTCAGCGTTGGGGTTATGTCTAAGTTGCATTACATTGGCGGTGGGTTTTGGAGTTAGAGATATCCCTGGGATACAACAAATTACTCCAATTTTCACTTTCATTGGAATATTGGTAAGTTCTCCACATTTTGATTTCCATTCTGATTTATAATTGGTTTAATTTTTTATATATGTATTATGTAGTATATTGTTTATGAAGCAAAGAAATTAGACAAAGCATATAAAAATTACTAAAATACTCACACCTATGTGATTTGTATCTTATCATCTTACGGAATATTGTTATTTTTAAAAATGTGAAAAAACAAGACTGACAACTTGTTATCCGAACAGTCATTCACGATGATGTTCGCAGTTGGAATGGGAGCACTGCCATGGATCATAATGTCTGAGGTATATAACAAACATGTCCTTTTCATTTTTTTTTATTACTATATTTATGGTATCCAGATTATCATTTTTTGTTAAAGGGACTAATTATCTCATTTTTGTATATATTCTTATTAACAAAAAATAATAATATTGTTATTAATGTTAATTGTTTTGTTGGCAGATATTTCCGATGGACATAAAGGTATTAGCTGGGAGTTTAGTGACCATAGCCAATTGGTTCACTGGTTGGATCGCAAACTATTGTTTCAATTTTATGTTGGTTTGGAGCCCAACCGGTACGTGTAACCTAAACTGCATACTCTTGAAAAAATCTCTTTTTATTCGATTTATATACTATCAAAGATTTGTACTAAAGTCTAAATTGTTTAACAGAGTATTTTATGAAAATAATTTTGCAGGGACTTTTATTATATCCGGTATAGTCTGTGGATTAACAATTTTATTCACATGGTGCTTGGTGCCCGAAACTCGAAGATTAACGTTAGAAGAAATTCAACTCTCATTTGTCAATACTTAGGGCTGATGAGAAATATTCTATATACTTTAAGGTCGATAGATATAAATAAATAGTATATATAATCCGGCCTTTGTATCCACATTCGTTTAATTTATAAATGTCCATTGTAATGTCAAATTCATTAGATATTTTAATTATTCATTCATGATATATCATTATCTTTCATTTTTCGAGTTTTCTCATTTATCAACATCATTGTAATACACTTTATATTTTAATATATTATAGATTTTATAGTTTGGTGTGTACGTATAAAATAAAGGGTATTGATAAAGTATATAGACTTATACACTGTATAGACTTATTATACACTTATATGTAGTTACGTAGCATTCATTTACAAAAAAGTACAGAATTGAAATGCCAAAAAACGGTTTTTAAAAATTATTAACAAATTTTAATTGTTTTTTTTTTTAATAGAACGTTTTATTTATTTGTTTGTAGCATGCTATTTTAAACGTGGGACATTATTGTTCACATTAAATGCCCTGTATACTAGATCCACACTATTCATTACAATTATTTATTATTATTTTTTGGTCTGAAACACTATTCATGACAATTATATGCGAGAAAAAGCATTTTGAAAGAAAAAAAAAATCCCACTCATTTTCAGCCAAAGTGGACCGTTATTAAAAAACTTGCTTCGGTAAATTTAATTACTTAACCGTCTCCATAGGATAAGTCGAAACGGCGTCGTGATGCTAAACGAAGATTTGACTTTAAACGTCTTCGTTTTGCATTTTGAATCAAAACGCTGTCGTTTGAGTACTTCCTCCTCTAGATGATAAGAGAAGTCGACGACGACCACCACTCGGTGACAGACGATAAAAATGTCTCTGAAACCTTACTTCTCTCTACACTCATCACCCAAATCTGCAAATTTCGCCCACTTTCTAATCGCTCAACAATCTTCCGGTGACCGGAAAACATCTCCGGCCGAGGAGTTTTCTCCTTTGGCTGAGAAATTCAACCGTCGGCTTCTTCTTGGTATAGGATCGTCCTCCGTGCTCGCAATCGGTGCGAATTTCGGAGGAATCACTAGCTTCGTACTCGGTTTATCGCCGGAATATGGTCGGAATCTGAAACTCGACGTCGTTTATCCCATCGGTGGTTATAGTAGATGTATCGATACCGTTGAAGGATTCGGTTAGTAAGTCTTAAGTCCTCATCAAAATTTAATAATTATAAATTCATGATTTGTTTATTTGTTAATTACAGAGTTTATATATCCGGCTTCGTGGGTTGGAGACCAGACGTTATTGTATAGAGCGGCGGAGAAAACAGAACGGGAGATTTCGTTAGACCTTCCTTCTCCGGCTAGAAACATTCGCCGGAGAAATGTTAATGAACCGGTTGTTGCTTTTGGACCGCCCGGTTCGACCGGTGAGCTCAATGTCAGTGTCATTGTCTCACCTGTCTCACCAAGTTTCTCGTAAGTATAGATACCAATTCATTGTTTTATGGTAACTACTAGATGATATGATTTTGCCATAATCATGAACAAAAATGTAAGTTGGTCTAGATACTCGGATTAGTTAGGACTAGCCTAGGGATTGTTACGGAATTTTAGAAAATGAACGTGAACATTAGGCATTGTGTTTCGAGAAGCGGAATCTGTTTTACAAACTGTTTGTTGATTGTAATATATGTGTAGAATCGAGGCGTTTGGAGAGCCAGAAGAAGTAGGAGAGGCAATAGTAAGAACAATAACAGGATCTGGTCAAAGAACTGATTTAAAAGGAACTTTGCTGGAAGCAAATCTTAGAGAGGATTCAGAGAGAAACTTGAAGTACTATGAGTTAGAGTTTAAAGTCGAATCACCGCTTTTCCGGCGGCATAACGTGGCTGTTTGTTGCGCTCATGGTGGCCGGCTTTATACGCTGAATGCTCAGGCTCCAGAGTCAGCTTGGTCGGAAGTGAAATCGGACTTTCTCACTATTGCTAAATCATTCACTATCACTTCCTGAATGTGAAGGAAAACAATTTGTAACTGTGTAATCCCAAATGTGTAGCAAAGTTTATCCTGTTTAATTTCATATTAAGTTGATTCATTTTCAATGCTAAACTACATTTTTGCTAATGATACACAATGTCATGTAGATTTTGGGCTATACCAGTAAATTTTTATCAATGAGATCACATTTAAACGAACAACATTGTCGAGTATTACATTTAAAGTTCAAAATGTAAACCAAATTCTAGTTATCTTATGTTGTTGAAATGAGAGAAAATGAAGAAATACGTCGAATATCATCATTGGTCTTTGATTATGAGGCTATATAAACACTGCATCTATGAAAATTTTAATTTAATGATGGGACAAAAGTGTAATTAATTAAAAATATTTTCAAGTCATCTCCTAAACTTGAATCTTTTAAACGCCCATCTCTGCTCCTCGGCTTCTCAGTCTCCGATCAAATCCGCCATCGAAGGGAAACAAAATGGCTATGGCTAGGGCTACATCTGGTCCGGCGTACCCGGAGAGATTCTACGCCGCTGCATCTTACGTCGGTCTCGATGGATCTGATTCGTCGGCGAAAAACGTTAGCTCGAAATTCTCCAATGATACTGCACTGATCCTCTACGCGTTGTACCAGCAGGTCAGAAACTTCCATTTCTGATCTCTTATGCACGATTGTGGATTTTAGGTTTCGAAATTCACGAGATCTGGTGATTTGGATGTTGAATTTGTTTGTTTTATTCATCGATTTACATTAGTCTCGTCGGATTTTTGAAATGACGCAATTTGCTTATTTGAGTTAGCTTGATCGTCATTTTCGAGAGTTCAGAACAATTCATCATCCAGAGATCCATTGATCACATTTCACTCCTTAGTTAAAATGTTGCCCGAGATTTGGATTTCAATTTGATTGGAAACGTGATTGAAACACTTTGTAATCAGATCTCACCGTTCGTTCGTCTCTCAGTCGTAGTTTACTTGATCTATACTGGTACTGTTACTTGATATGTGAGAGCCTTTTCATAACACATTTGTATTTTTGGTCTGCATATATTGGTCATGATAGGTAGACTAACTTAATATACACGGTGCTGAAAACTTTCACTTTTACTAAGTAAGTGTAGATAGGCTTAGTGTTGATGATCTCTTGGATTTATCATGTAAACAGGCTACTGTAGGACCATGCAACACTCCAAAGCCTAGTGCATGGAGACCAGTGGAGCAAAGCAAGTGGAAAAGGTTAGATCTGTGAATACTTATATACCATTAACATTTGTGCATTCGTCTCAGGCTCTTTTACGTTTATATGCTTGATTTTTTTGAATCATATGGGTAGGTAAAAGTTTGTGGTAGATATTATTAGGATATGCCTTTAATTTTTATCAATTACTAGAGTGGGAGAATCCAGATGCCTCATGAATCAGGGAAACGGGAAGGGAGAGTTTCAGTTGTAAACTGCTAGAGAAAAATTGGTAACATAAGATTTATATTTGCTGACCTACGTTTTGGTCTACATCACATAGCTTGTTAATGCTTTAGATATTTTTCTAATTAAAACAAGCCTTAAATGTTGTCCCTGTGAAACTGTTCTGAAGCATTTTCATATTTACGTAGTTGGCACGGGCTTGGAACCATGCCCTCCATCGAGGCAATGCGTCTCTTTGTGAAAATCCTAGAGGTAACCTACGAAGAGGTCTTTTCTTCTTTTATAGACTTTACTGAGCGAATAGGCCTGATTTCTTCCCTACTGCTCACTTTTGGTCAGGAAGAAGATCCTGGTTGGTATTCGAGGGCATCTAATGATATTCCAGATCCTGTTGTAGATGTCCAAATCAATGTGAGTGTTATATCCCATGGGATTCTTTGTCCAAAACAAAGGAGATATTTCGCATGTCATTTGCTTCGCTGAAGAAAAGTATTTTGAGTCTTTAATGCATTCATTATCTGTAGGAGAGAACAAAAGATGAGCCTGTTGTTGAGAATGGAAACACATTTAGCGAGACAAAGACCATTTCTACTGAGAATGGACGTTTGGCAGAAACCCAAGATAAAGATGTAGTCTCGGAAGACCCAAATACTGTTTATGTATATAACCAGTGGACTGCACCCCAAACATCAGGTCAGCGGCCAAAAGCTCGTTATGAGGTAATATATCTTCTCTCTTTTGGAAGATAAGTAAAAGGTCCTGTGACTCATCTATCTTCTCTATTTTGCTAAATCTTGTGTATCATATTTGTTTCAGCATGGAGCAGCAGTTATGCAAGATAAGATGTATATATATGGTGGAAATCACAACGGCCGTTACCTGGGTGATCTTCATGTAAGCAACTTATACTAATCTTAAGCTTAAGCTAGTAGTGTTATTGAAGTATTCAGTTTCATTTTAATCAAACTTGGATACTAGTCCAGCGGACAGTTCCTAAGCATGTCTTCTTTGGAATGTGTACAGGTTCTAGATTTGAAAAATTGGACTTGGTCAAGAGTTGAAACCAAGGTTGCGAATGAATCACAGGAAACATCACCTCCAACATTACTATCTCCGTGTGCTGGTCATTCTTTGGTTAGTCTTTTTAACTTCTTGCGTTTCATATTGGTTTCTCTCTCTTGGCTTTTGGGCTTAGAAATATTCAGGACATGAATTTTAGCTAAAGCAAAGTTAGTCTCTTCATGAAATTCATTAGCTATATTAGTTTCTAACAAAGAAAAGTTAAGCTGTAAATTATTCTCACTTGTTTTCTTTGTTTGTTTTGTAGATAGCATGGGACAACAAACTGCTGTCTATAGGCGGGCATACAAAGGATCAGTCAGAATCTATGCTAGGTAAACGCTTTTATACCTTTGAAGACTGTTATTTGCAAATATTTTAGAGGAGTTCTCTGGAGTTTCAGTGTACATATCAAATTTCTACTGTTTTCCTGTCACAGTGAAGGTTTTTGATACCCATACCTGTACATGGTCAATGTTAAAGACATATGGAAAACCACCGGTATATTTTCGCTTCTCTCATGGTCTTGTAAACTATTTATTTTTTGGCCATCAAGGAACAAAAAAGAAATGAAAGTTGTTTTCTTACCCTCCCATAATATCTTCTGGGTTAAGTTGCATCTGAATTCAAAATTTATTGATTTCCCTCTGATTTGTAAGTCAAGTACGCAGTTTGGTTTCTTAAACTGAGACTTTGTTGTCATTATCTTTTGCTTTCAGGTTTCACGTGGAGGCCAGTCGGTCACAGTTGTAGGTAAAACTTTAGTGATATTTGGCGGGCAGGATGCAAAGAGATCACTTTTGAACGATTTGCATATACTTGACCTAGAAACTATGACCTGGGATGAGATAAATGCCGTGTAAGATTTTGGGATTTTATGATGTTTCTGCATTTTATTCTCTTTTGAAGAATTTATTCCATTCAAGACTAGATATGTAACCAAATATGAATATTTTTAAAAAGCCACCGTATCTCCTTTAATGTGTTAGGTGTTAACGAAAGATTAGCAATTCACAGTTTAAACTGGTGTCAACTTGCAGAGGTGTATCTCCATCCCCGAGGTCTGATCATGCTGCTGCTGTGCATGCGGACCGGTACCTTCTTATCTTCGGTGGGGGCTCACATGCTACCTGTTTCGCTGATCTGCATGTCCTTGATTTGCAGACTGTAAGTTCGGTTTGTGTATATTGTTTTAGCTGTCTTTTAAACGTCCTTTGTCAGCATCTGATATAACTATCACATGTAGATGGAGTGGTCTAGACCAACACAGCAAGGTGATGCACCAGCTCCACGAGCTGGGCATGCTGGCGTGACAATTGGGGAGAACTGGTTTATTGTTGGTGGCGGTGATAACAAGAGTGGTAGGCTTATGCACTTTTCCTTGGGGAAATCTCTTTTTCCCTGCCATTTTTGTTTATCAACCCTGGAACCTTTTCTAGGATAGAAATGATATTTGCTGTGGCTTTTTTGTTGTGCGTGGTGACTGATTGTATGATAAATTACTGCAGGGGCATCTGAGAGTGTTGTACTAAACATGTCAACTCTTGCATGGTCGGTGATCGCTTCAGTTGAAGGACGTGTACCTCTTGCTAGCGAGGTAATTAAATGAACAGACTTTATCCCTATCCGTTTCCAGATTACTAATAGCAATTTCACTTTATGATTCTTGAAACATGTAGTAGCCTTTCTAAGACTTCGAAAGGAGTCAGTCTTGTGTATTTTGTTTTCATCTTTCAGAATAAATTCACACCTTCGTTTCCTATTCTACTGACAGGGATTGAGTTTAGTCGTCAGTTCATACAACGGTGAAGATGTACTAGTCGCTTTTGGTGGATACAATGGACGATACAATAATGAGGTAGGGACTATGATTGATCTAAACCCATAAATATGTTTCTCTTAATATTGCATTCAGTTCTGCTTCTAAATCTTTCTCGGTGCTAGATTAATCTTCTTAAACCAAGCCACAAATCAACACTGCAAACAAAAACTCTGGAACCGCCTTTGCCAGGAGGTAGTCTTTCTGGTGTTAATAACGCCACAACCAGAGACATTGAGTCTGAGGTCGAGGTTAGCCAAGAAGGCAAAGTACGAGAAATTGTCATGGACAATGTTAACCCCGGATCTAAGGTAACTTCTTGTCAGTGTTTCCCTCCTTAAACTCTGTGAACAATAGCATTCTTTTATCTGTGCGGGATTGTTAAAGCATCTTATCCAATTAGTTATCTGATGTTGTACTGGAACTGATTGCATCAACACAGGATACATAAGTTACCTTACCTATGTCGGGGGATCATCACTTTCTGTTTCATTTATTTTGTTTTTCCTGTAATGAATCCCTCAGATTGAAGGAAACAGCGAGCGCATTCTTGCAACTCTAAGATCCGAGAAGGAAGAACTAGAGGGATCACTGAACAAGGAGAAGATGCAGACCCTCCAACTAAGGGAAGAATTAGCAGAAGCAGAAACGCGAAATACAGATTTGTACAAGGTAAATATAAGCACCTTCATGAAACAAAAGCCGACAAAAATAAAATTGGTGAACCAAATGTTCAGAAAGACTGGCTGCAAAGACTAACTCTGTATTGACATTCTATAGGAACTTCAGTCAGTTCGTGGCCAACTTGCAGCTGAACAATCAAGGTGTTTCAAACTGGAGGTATATAACCCGTAGCCACATCTCTGTTATACCATAACCTACAGAACATGGAATCTGGTGAAACTCGTGAATAAATCAGTACATATACTCACTTTCCGGGATGTTTTAGAAATCTAGATGTCATCTCTTGATAAGCTTCATTGTGTCACTTAAACTAAAGCAAAGCAAATCGAACTCAGTCTCCTTCAATTTTACGTTATTGGAATCTGCAGGTTGATGTTGCAGAGCTAAGACAAAAGCTTCAAACATTGGAAACACTACAAAAAGAACTCGATCTCCTCCAGCGTCAAAAGGCAGCCTCTGAACAAGCCGCAATGAATGCTAAACGACAGAGCTCGGGAGGCGTCTGGGGCTGGCTCGCTGGAAGCCCTCAGGAGAAGGGTGATTCACCATGATAATTTTTTTTTCCGGTATTACCATTTCCCTCAGTTGATATATGCTCTCAGTAAAGAAATATATACATAATTTTGTTTATGTTGAGTCCCTCGCATTTGTTTTCTTCTTCCAATAAGATATTTCTATTTCGATCCCGTCCTTTTTGTCACTATCGATATTTAGTTTTTTATTTATTATTGTATTGCTTTTGATTCGTGTTAGTTCTATGTAATGCAAGTTATCACCAGAGTATTTGTTACCGTTTTTTAAATATTTTTTTATGAGGAGTGTCAGATACAAATGACTATAAAATTAGTCACATTTTCTTATGTCCACGAATCATAATATTATTTTATATTCACCAATCATAAAATTTTCCAATCCCAAAACTAAAACAAAATTTCTCTTATTTCGTAGAGAAGAGGACAAAAGAAAATACTTTTACCAACGAGGAGAAAAGAAAACAAAAAAGATCACGTTTTTTGTCTCCATCTCTATGACGTGGCAACCTTGTATTCGAGCTGGAAGTTGGACAGTCCAATATCGACATTCATTACACTAAAAAATTCCAAAAATATCCCTCTTCTTCATTTACACTGAAACTTTTTTCCACAGCTTTTTCAAAATCCAAGCTCTCATTTTACAAAATTTCCTTAAAATCTTCTCTTCCAACGAAAACAATCACAGTTTCTAAACAAAGTTCTCACACATCTCCTAGCTTCGACTTATCATTTCTAGGGCTTTTTTCGCCATTGTTGATAAAGCTTTTTTCACTACGATGCTACTACACGCTAAAGACAAGGATTCTTCTTCTTCTTCTCCTAGGGTTTACAACGAATTAGAAGACGAGAAGAAAACGGTAAGAACTCCAAAGCCGAGAATGCGAGTTCCTGACTACGAATCTCACTTATCAGAGTTCGACGATTACGTAGCGAGAGAGAAATTTCGTCCTCGAGTTTCTTCTAAGTATGGGTTTGAAATTGGAGATATGGTATGGGGGAAAGTGAAATCATATCCATGGTGGCCTGGTTATGTACTCAACGAAGCTTTTGTTTCACCTTCTGTTCGTCGTATGAAGAAGATGGGTCACGTTCTTGTTGCTTTCTTTGGAGATTGTAGTTATGGTTGGTTTGATTCTTCTGAAATCATTCCTTTTGAGCCCAATTTCGAAGAGAAATCTAAGCAGAAGACGAATTTGAGTAGTTTTGTTAAAGCTGTGGGAGAGGCTGTGGAGGAAATAGGGAAAAGATCAAGTCTTGGATTGACTTGTAAATGTAGGAATCGTTTGAATTTTAGGAGTAGTAATGTTCAAGGTTACTCTGTTGTTGATGTGATTGGTTATGAGCACCAAGCTGTTTACTCTTTTAAGCAGATTAAGAAAGCTAGAGATGGGTTTTCATCTGCTGAGACTTTATCGTTTGTGAAGCGGTGTGCTTTAGCGTCTGGTGAGTGTGATGCAGAGAGCTTGAAGTTTTACCAGAGGAAAGCTTCGGTTTGTGCTTACCGCAGGGCGGTGTTTGAGGAGTTTGATGACACGTATAAAGAGGCCTTTGGAGTAAGGTCTAGTTATACTTTGGTGAAGACAGAGGAAGTTATTGATAGAGACCATCCTCGAGGTAGCAATTACCTTTTGACGATCCTGCCATTGTTTGATATGTATTTGTTTTGCTTCCTTTTTTGGACCTTGAACGGTTGTCTTATGTATCACAGAGATTGTGGTACTCTATTGATTGGTTATGTCTTTGAGTTTTGTGGCTTCGAAATCCTTGAAAATCCTGGTTTTTTAGAGTTGTTAGTAGTTTTTATAGATTTGAATATGTATTCTTGACATTACAATGCTTGAAGAAGGCATGCTTATCGGTGGTCTTGAATCCTACATTGCAAAAGATACTTCACATCATCATCATACTTTTTACTGTTTGTGTTAATTTCATTGTTTGGTGGTTGTAGATAGATTTTACATCTCCTCATGTGTTGCTAATGTTTACAGCCCCCTTGGGTGGCTCACTGGTCATTACAGAAGCTCCGGGTAGCGCAAAGAGGCCTATTATGATAGTAAAGGATTCTACTAAAGCTGAAAAATATCTTCCCAGAAGAAGACAGGAAGCTGGTGATATGACAGTTCAATTTGGCCAGGTCCAAGCATCTTCTCAGCTTCAGGGTGCCAATGGAACTTCAGCTGAGGATCATTTATTACAGAGACAGACTCCATACCTCCAAACTCCCTTGAAAGATGAGCAGGCTGGGCTTGTTAGCATGGACTTCACCTCACCAAGTGGTCAATCTTATGTTTCAAAGCTCTCTCCTGATGATGACAAGGGTTTAGCTCAGGAATTTAAGGTGGGAATTCGAGGAAAAGCTGCTCTAATTCCAGAGAATGAGAAATTTGAAGCAGTGACCAGCCTTAAACAAGAAGACAGTGACTCGCAGTCAATATCAAACACAGGCTCTCCCCAGCCCTTCATTGAGAGGAAATGTTCTGCAGGGGTTGGGATAAAGAAGGCCAATGTCTTGAAAAGGTTTTCTGAAGACATGGACTTTGAGAATGCTCCTTCAGACTTGAAAAAGAAAAGGAAGGAGCCTGGGTCAGAGCTGAACCGTGACAGTTCAGACAAGAAGAAAGCTTGGGCCAAAAAATTATCACAATTAGGCGCAGCAGAAAGACCCTCTAATGTGCTGAATACGAGAAGCTCTAAAGTTGATGTTCTGCAGCTGTTGAGTTACTTGCAAGCTCTCTCGCTTGACCCTCCCTTTGGATCCTTGGATGGAAGTTCTATTAGAGCTGTAAGGCAGTTTATTTTGCGTTTCCGGTCATTTGTTTACCACAAAAGCCTGGCCTGTTCTCCTCCTCCGACAAATAAAGGGTCCACTAACGAACCATATAGAGCCGGGGAAAAACGACTCTACCCTGACCCTCAACAAGAGATCCCATCAACCAAAAGACTGAAGAAAACTAGTGAGGTCAGACCAATTGCTTCTTACAAGCAAACCAACGAAGAAGCAAAGAAGATATCAAATCGTGCTCCTTTAAATCCAGTAAGAGAACAAGGTGGTTCAGTCCTTATCAATGCCAGAGCTCAACCAGGAAAGAAGATTGCTCCATCTGCAAAGGTGATTGAGCCAACAATGCTGGTCATGAAATTTCCCTCTGGCTCATCTCTCCCTTCAGTTGCTCTGCTTAAGGCCAGATTCAGTCGCTTTGGAATGTTGGATCAGTCAGCCACTAGAGTATTCTGGAAATCCTTGACCTGCCGTGTTGTGTTTCTTTACAAACTCGATGCGCAAACTGCCTTAAGATATGTATCAGGCAGCAACTCTCTCTTTGGCGGTGTGAATGTGGGGTACTCTCTAGTTGACGTGAATGCTTCTTCTGCATCAAGAGATCATGGACAGAAGAAGGCCAAGACAAATGAACCAATCATTGAACCACCGAGCCAGCAGCTAAAGCGAACACCGCCACTTGAGCAACCAAGCATCCAGCTCAAATCCTGTTTGAAAAAACCAGGCGATAACAGTAATGGTGACCGAAGAATAACACGAGTGAAATTTATGATGGATGGGAAAAAGACAGAGACAACATATCCGGTTTGGAGTAAAAAGCAAGGAAATCACACGCCTCCTCCATCATCTGTTGCAATGGACTCTGATAGTAAGAACACTCAAAACATTTTTCCATCAGCATTGCCTCTGGTTCTTCCTCTCACTTCACAATACTCAACACCAGAGCCTGTCAACAATAGTGTGGATCATGTCATTGTCGAGTCAACGGAGTGTACGGTGGATATCTCACAGCAGATGATGAAGCTGTTATTAAGGTGCAGTGATGTTGTTGCTAACGTCAAGAGCTCGTTGGGTTACATACCTTATCATTCCTTATGAAATACATCTGAAAGACAAGAACGTACATTATTCAAAGAAAAGAAAGTATTTGGAGAGTTTTGTTGGGTGGGAATTTCTAGTTTTTTTTGTTGATGTGTCCTAGGCTCTCGTACTATTGGTTCACTTCTTGTCTCTATATATATCCAAAGTGGACATATAAACCAAATTGAACCGAATTTATGGACTACATAATCCGGTTTACTTGTTAATCATCCTAAAACCAAAAAAACTCTAAAAAAAAGAGGATAAGACTTGAGAGTTTATAACGAGTGGAAGAAAGTTAGAGTTTAGTTTTGTTTACAATTCTGCCGAATTTATGGAAATATATGAGACATTGAACCGAATGCTAACCGATATTGCTCTCAATTCTGCTTCGATTTGGTTCGACAAGGTCGGTCAGGTACAAATGCTCAAACCTAAGAAAAACTAAAGCATGGGGAAATTGGTTTTTGGTGGAAACTGGTTTCAAAACCACACCAAGCCTAATTTACATGATTGCATCAATCAAATCAAGAAGAAAAAAAACCCATGTTTTATTTAGTGTTAGACTTAGCTTTTACATAATTGAAACAAGAAGGAATTGAATTGTAAATCATATTTTTGTTCCGTTCGAATTTTACTCAAGATGCCATGCATGACATCTAGCTTCGGCTATATAGAGTCCATGATATACGTTACTTTATTCAACCTTTTTCTCCAACATGTTACCTCAAATTTTATTTCAGTTTGCGATCGGCCAAAAAATAAAAGTTATATATTTATTGCCTGATATGATATTTTTTTATTAAAAGATTTTTTTTTTTTTTGTTAAACTTAATTTACCCAACAAGATAAATACAAAAAATACTCGATTTGGATGCAAATCCAACAAAAGATAGTATTATTGTTCTTTATAAAATAACAAGAAAACAAAAATTTTAGTGCTACGATAACTCCTAATCCATTCAAGAATCAAAACAACTATATATAAAATATTAACGACTTAATATATTCCACAAAAACTCCTCTGATCTCAAACTAACTCCTCTCGTTTCTCTTCTCTTTATCCTCACACTTATCAATGGATTACTACCAACCCGTGGAGATTAATGTTCTCTCGGCTGAAGATCTCGACTCCATAAACCCTTTGTTCAAACCAACAGTCTATGTTTCTGTCTCAGTCACTCGCGGTTCACGTGACATCCAAGTCACTCCAGCTGCCGTGTACTATAAGAAAGTCTTACGGTGGGACTATAGTATGAAATTCTACCTAGAAGATGACAAGGTTCAAAACAACGAGTCTATATTTGTGTTTGAAATCAAGGTTAAGAGATTTTACGGTTCTGATGTTGTTGGGAAACTTTTTGTACCGGTAAAGCAATTAATTCACTTGAATGAAGAGAAGACGATAGACGAGCATACCATTGTAAATTACCAGGTCATAACCGAGACAGGGAAACCAAAGGGTTGTATATGTTTAGGATTTAGATTTGGGTGTGTTTTTAAGGGGAAAATCAGAGGTTATGATTCGGATAATGTTAATGTTAGGGTTCATGAGGATTGTGGACTAGGAGTTTGGGGGAGTATTAAACATGAGCCATCGGCTCCTTGTGAGGATGATATTATCTATGCTTGAAAAGTCAATTATATCGAATATATGGTACGTCTTTAACTCAAAATTCAAACCAATTTCAATAAGCTGGATCAGTGAAGGACAATAGATTACTCCCACTCGTAATAATGTTTTGATGGTTTGCATTCTTATTAAAATAATAATATATAAGATCCGACCCATTTGAAGGTATTGTTTTTTTTATTAAAAACATTAGGTGTTGTATATTGCTCCTCGCTAATTTAAATTTGGTAAAACAGTAAAACAATGCTGCAATTTTATTTTGTTTCCAAAAATGTTATGCACTTTGAATGTGAAACTTTTTTTGTTCCCTTTGTTGAGCAAAAACTAAAGATTTAGGGTGGCCTTCTTAACTTAGAACTTTATAGTCGGTTAAAGAACTTTCTTACATGCATAACAAGATGATTAATTTTTCACATTATTTTACTAAACACCATTTAATCTATAAATAGTTAAAAGTTTTGTTCCAGCCAATTTCAAATTTGCTTTTGATCTCATTTTGACATGGGTGTTGAATGAACTAAGAAAATGTGAAGAAAGTAAATGTTTATTTGTGGAATATGCTTTAAGAAAATGTCCTTTTTGTGTACTAGGAATTGTAATATTACAAAACAATGATTATGTTATATAGATGATATTTTTTAGTTGAAATATTGACATTGATATCAAATGTGTTATCAAACATAATAAAGGTAATTAATTCTTGTTCGACTCTTACATACTATCTGTAACATGAACCATCATATCCCACTATACAGCTAAGCATGAACAATTAAATTTTGGTTTCATCATTGATTGGTTTATCTGCAGGACTGACTGCAAAGGTTTGTCAAAATATTCATCGATGATTAATGTGACATAGTTTGCTCGAGAGAACATATCTCACGAGATTCTAAGAATATATTTTGAGATACCTATAATGCATTTGAATATTTAATTCCTAGTCATTTTGGATTTGGATTATTATTACCGGTTATGTGACTGTTATTTATAACTAGTCTTTTGAACAGTTAAATAAGATTTTTATTTTACATTAATTATTTATGCAATCTAATTTATTATATTAAAAATTACACAAACATATTTTCTTGTATTAAAATTTGACACAATCTTCAAAAAAAAAAAAAAAAAACTGTAGTGTTTTGTACTTTGACTGGTTGGAGTTGATAGAATTGCAATTAAAATTACTAATATTTTTTAGTCTAGTGGTATAGTTTCAGTGTTTCGTACTTTGACTGTTTGGATTTGAAACGATTTAGTAACAATTTTTTTCTTTAATTTTTCCTTTTTTCTCAATTTTTTTCTTTTCTTCTTCTTAGTTTTCTCTTTTTTTTTTCTTTTTTTTCCTCATATACAAATATGCCTCTCGTTTTTTTTTTAATTTGTGATCTTTTTAAAATTCAAGGTCGGCTCTGTATATTGGACTAACTTCTAGATTTTTTAGAACATGCTGAAAAAACATCCCGTATCAAATTCTTCAACTTCATTCTTCTATCACTTTGGCTATTTGAAATCATACCATACCGAGATTAATGGTCAAAGAACCATCATCTCGAGGGGGTGTATTAGGGATTATGTCCCACATTGGGAATTGGAAGGGATCACTAGTAATATATAAGTAGATTGGGTCATCTACTAATTGTCAATTGGCTTTTAGTTGGAAGCTCATGAAGCTTAACATGGTATCAGAGCCCAAACGGGCATAACTGATCCACACTGTCCAATCCGATCCATCATCGATTTGACCCAAAACGATCCATCGATCCTTACCCGAGCATACCGAAATTAATGGTCAGAGAACCATCATCTCGAGGGGGCGTATCTAAGCTTAACATTACTCTCATAATAAACTTAATCAAAAGTAATTATTTTCTTCAAAAATAATCCTATAAGGATTAGAATATGTTTATATAAAATTAATTTGACTTCTTGTAATAAAAATATGCTTGAATTAACAAATCTTTTGCATTTAAGAGATTATGCCATAAGCAACAAGGATGGAATAAAAATTTTTTTTTAAAAAAGGATGGAATATTCGATTTGCTTATATTATATGACAACCAAGAAAGAAAGAAATATATAAAGAGACAGATTCAGTAAATTTTAATCAGAGAAAAAATTATATTGATCGATAGACTTTGCTAACACCTCCTAATTATGATTGTAAATATGTTTTAATGGATGTGGACAAACTGCGTAGTGGTGGTGATTTGAAAGGAATGGACGTGGATTACGAATTTATTGTTTAGCCGTCGGAAATGCATTAATTATATTTCTAGATTAATGTTTTAAAATCTGTAAAGCTGTAGGCCATTTAGAATACTATTAATAATATAAATATTCTAATTATGAACATAGATTAGAAAACGTAATTAAATCCCATCTTGACCAAACTCATGAGAATTCACAAGAAGAAAAATAGATCATGG
>OVAP01000195.1:0-45400 GCA_900406295.1 Aurinia saxatilis | reverse complement strand
GCTAATAAAGAAGAGAAATACAGAGTTCTGTATTGGATATATATACTGCATAGTCTATCTATCTTTTCAATATGCCCCAAATTTACCTTTGTAGTTGACCAAAACATAATCTAAATGATATCTTTTAACATTTCTTCATCTAAGTTAACAAAAGCGAATTCCTCAGACCTAATGTCGAAACAAGCTATCACAGAAGATTCTCGGAACCCAGCTCCGAAATACAACTTGCGTTCGAATTTGATCCTTCTCAGTCCCCAGTGTCAAAACTAGCTGAGTATTTTTGGACGAGGTTAGACACAACACTTTGAACTGTTTGATGGTCGGGTCATAGCCAAAGCAGACGTCCACAATACGATCCGATTTTGCTTTTGGGTTACTCTTCCTTTTCACTTTGAGTAAGGTTAAGAACTCACCCGTGGCATGGTTGCAAATCACCTGCACCTCTTTGCAAGCAGTATGACGAACGACCAATCCACATACCATGTTCGTACTAAAATCCGATGGGACATATTTGGGAAAAGGAGTATTGTAGCGTGTGGCTACAAGAGAACAGTTCTCGGATTTTGAAGTTGAGGTGAAGAGAAGAAGAACAACTCCTTATAGTTAACTTCTATGGTGAAAAAGAGCCGTGGACGAGTAAAAGATTTAGTAAAAAACAAGTCGGTGAAATCAGGAAGCTGAACCCTAAAATCACTTTCAGAGCTTGCCTAAGAGTTATGACGATCGAAACGAAACCCTAGCTAGACTTTGGATTTCTTCTTTCCGCGATTTCTAATTTTCTCTACTAAGAANTTCTTTCCGCGATTTCTAATTTTCTCTACTAAGAACATGTCCAACAAGGGTTTCTTAGAGGAGTTTCAAAATAATATATAAAACAAAATATAAATAAAATATATGAGAGATTGTAAAAAGAGGAGAGAGGGATTATTAAATAAAAGATTTTAGGCACTCTATCTCCTCTTCTTGTAAGAATCCTTTTATATTTAACTAATAGCTGTATACTTGTCGACATGGCCTAACTTTCTATGGAAGAAACCTAAATGGGCTCTATTGGGCCCAATTACTTTATATGGAATTATGATTGACAAAAAAGCAGAGCAGCTTCTCCTTAAAGATTCACAAAACTTCGTTTCAGTAAAGATTTAGTTTCAGTAACATCTTTTGTGTGTTTGTAAAGATTCATCATCTGTTTCATTCATGGTGGTACATATATAAGCATAATCCTTCACTTAAACTACCATCTCGTTTTATATTGGTACACTATGGTACACTAAATACATTAATCAAATTTTGTGATATAATTTTCAGAAGTTGTTCTTGCCTCCATTGCAACATTGTTCACCAATGTATCCAGTATTTTTTGTAGGTACAATACGTTTTAGGTCGTGTATTTACGATAAAACTGTAGATTTGAATATATTTAGTTCCAAACCGAAAGACTGGTTATGCAGAGGATTAAGATTCTTCAACTAATTATCCCTCTCAAGTTGCCATCAATGAGTAATCTCCAGATCTACACATAGCGAATCCAAAAACCTAATTTTGTTCAATACAAAACATTATCTAAATTACTTTTGTAATTCATGTCTTAAAACTATAGATTTGCGGTTCACAAATAGCTAGCCAAATAACACAGAATAAATTCAGACACAAACCTTAAAAGATATCTGATTCATAAAAGATGAACCAAATTTAGGGCAAACTCTATGATTTCAGACAGAGCAAAAACGTGTAAGAAAATCTTTGAAAAAACAGAGTATGCTCCATTACATTGTAACTAAATCTTGGCCGGGTGAAATTGGGAACTTGCGTTAGACAATCAAAAACCCCTTTGGATCGGCCAAAGAACAATAAACAAACAAACAAAAACAAAAAGGATTGATATTTGATTCTAAAGAAATTTTCAATCTTTTCTTTCAACTTGCAAATATGAAGATTAAGTTTGCAAGAGAGAAAGAGAAAAGAGGAATGGGTTTTTTATTTATGCCCGCAACGGAACATGAACAGTACTGTTTGAGTCTGCTCTGATCTCTCATAGGCACTTGAGTTAAACCCTAAGTGCGGCGATGTTTATTTATAAGCAGCGGGAGGAAGAAGAAGACTCTTTAGTTTTTAGAATTGTCGATTTTACCCCTAAACCTAAATCGTATCTTTTTGTGTATTGTGAAAATAATCCTGAACTTTTGGACAATCTCTAAATGTGATCGACGTTGTTCTTAATTGATCTATTTACCCCCTCTGCTATATAAATTCAAATGGCATATCATAAGTTTTAAAAATTTAATTATATTTAACTTCTTTACTTTTTTTTTCTTGTATATTTTTATCAATTAATCCTAATAAAAATCATCTTGAAAGATGTTAATGAATCAATATTTTGATGTTAATTTCCAATATTTTATGTAAATTTTAAGTTTAAAGATTATGATAACACTTATGAAAACATATGTATCAGATTTATAACATGTGTTGGTTATTCTGCTCTCGACGAATTTCAGCGAAAAATCTTCCGTTTTCGATAAATCCATGGAAAAAACTCCTCTTTGATATAGTACGAGAAATTTGAGAAGCTCACATTTTTTTCAATTTTTTCTATGGTTGAAATCAACCAATTTTAATATTCCGGTCATTTTTGGATAAAAAGGATTTGTGTCTCTGAAATGGTAACTCCTATTTATATATCATTTTTTTTTGTTCTAGTGTGTTTCTATTTATCTTAAGAGTTTTGTTTACGGCACATGAGTATTAAGTGTGATATAAAAAAAAGGTTCATGGAAGTTGTGATGGTTTTTTTCTCTTAATTTTGTTTAAAATATATATTTCGAATGAGCATAGAATGTTGTAAACATATTGGTTTGTGTGTACTTAAATTGAATTTTCTTTTAAAGACATGGTTAGTCACACACAAAAATCACAAACAATGATATGTATTCTTAGGTCCAATTTAAATCTTTGATTATCGATAAAATAATTTTGCCAAAAGAAAAAAAATTGATTATGGACCAAGACTGGTAGCATATCCATTTATGGTAATAGTATTGTTTTATGCCAAAAAGGAAAAAAAAAAAAAAAAAACTTACCGTGAATCCTAAACCGATTTTTATGAATCACTGGTTAGATCCGGTTTGTAGGGTTTTTGCAGTTTCTTAGAACATTGCCTTTTTATTTATGTTAAACCAGACCGTATTAGTAATGAGTCTGGTTTCCAAAACATTACTTGCCTAGGAGTAATTATCCACATTTTTTCTAACTGCAGGATTAAAAAGGATAATAGTGAATCGAATCAGGGCTTGAGAAACCCTAGTGGGACACAGTTATATTCATTAGAGAATCACATAATCGGCGAGTGCATCGTTCTAAATTTCTCTTTCAAACAAATACATATATATATATATATAATAGTTTTCTCCGATTGTTTCTTACTTATGGAGCCCTCGATGAATTCCTCTGATGACATCTCAAAAAAGATGGAATCAATGTCTTTAACGACAACAACTCAACGTGTTATCCGTCGAAACAAAAGACCACCACCTCTACTTAGACGTTCTCCTTACACTCCAGGGTCAGTGATCATCAACGAACCACTAGTTTACAAGTCCTGGTCTTGTTTTATGTTTCTTTGTAGGACTAATGTTTTGTTTTTTGTTTTGTTTTGTAGGACTAATGTTACTAGGGAGAAGCAAAAAGAGGAGGCTATACGAATAGGAGTTGAACTCTCGGTCTTGTTGGCTAAAGCAATGCTTTTATTATCCGACGACATACGTCCTGTGTTATGCTTTTGTTTTCTAATTTTCCAGCGTACAGGGAACCAACAAGGTCTTGTCGTTAAAAGGCTAGTTTGTGTTATGGAACATGTGTTCGAGAAATATATCAAACCTAAGAATGGAGTTTATCAAGATGGTACTGGTGGCAAACCTATCCATTGGGAACTGATCAGATCGTCTTATCGGACTTTTACTAGTGGATTCAGAGGTTTGGATCAGGTTGTTATTTCGATTCTCAAAACTGGTGTTATAAAGAACCCGTCTAGTGTTGAAAGATGCAACCTCGCGATCATGAGGGAGCTAGAGAATAAGTTGAAGTCTGTTAACGAGGGGGCAAATGGGCTTGCAAGGGAAGAGATTGAGTCTAGTATTGTTCATATTTGGAAAGATCTCTTTGAAACTACAAACTTGACAATGAGAACTTTTGGACAATTGAGGCAAGAGCTGAAGAAGCTACGCGAGGTATTTTCTAAGTCTGACGAGGAAATTTTAGAGGCGAGTGGAGTTGTGATGGAAGCCTTAGAGACTAACATTCCGCGATTGTGGAAGAGTCTTTCTGAAACAACACCACAAGTGATCAACCAGCCTAGGATTACTACATATCCTGAGCTTTTTAAGCCTCTCTTCGACGAATATAAACGGTATAACGTTTTCATTAGCGGCCTTGCTTCGTTAAGCATTTGATCTGATCACTAATGGATTGATGGTTTCAGTTTATGTATTGTTATTGCGGATTTCCGTATTCTGCTTATTTTTTTCTTAGCATGTATGTTATTGCAAAGATCAAAACCCAATATAGAAGGGTTTTTTCTTCATTACTTGCTCTGATAAGCATATGCTACGTACCATTTGCATCCAATGCATCTGACATTTAGAATTAAGTAATTGAATATCAAAATTCGATTCTATTAAACTCATGATTGAGCAACACTCCTAAGATTGGTGAAAGGGCTACAAAATTGGTTTGATTTAAAACAATGTCATATTGAAGCTTAACAAAATGAAGTTTAACATTGGATTTAGCTTGAGATATAAAACAATGTCAAGTCCCTACTCCCTAGCTAGTGTTCTCTTTAATAGTTCCAACAAGGATACAGAGCGAAATGGCTCATCTTGCTTTCGCGATCTTATTGAAAACAATGGCATGCTTATTATGTATATCTGATCGTCATCTCAAAGCATTCAGGTGGCCACACCTAAAGAAGCAAACAGATAGTTACTAAGAAAATCATTGGTTCAGTATTTCATAAACTTTATAGCTAGATAATTTTACTAAAGAAGAATGTCTAATTACCCGCAAAAGAGCTTTCCCTTCTATGAGATTGTAAGGTATAGGTCCGAAATCACGTGAATCAGTTGAAGCATTCATGTTATTTCCCTGAATCCAAACATGACCTTTTGGAAACTATCAAAGAAACAATCCCAAACTCTAAATCAAACAAAGCTTCGGTGCTTCAAAGACCCGAGTTTGATCACAGAAAAAAGACTCAAAATGTATTCATGAATGCAGAAGTAGCTTACTAGCTTCTAAGCCTAAATGCTATAACTACTCTGAAATCGACTTTAACCGAAGCCAGTAACCAGCAATGCTTCTCCACCTTCTTAACTATCCCAAAATCATCAATCATACACACTGATAAACCATAAACCCTGAACATTTTGCAAATTCCATTTTCTCCTTAAACCCTGAATGCTCAAACTAGTCTGAAATCGGCTTTAATCAAACCGATATTAATCAATATTCCATTCCATCTTCCTCTTACCTTAATCAACTACTCTCAAAATCGACTTTAATCAAAACTAACTAATACCCTCAACTTGCAAATTCCATTTCATCTTCCTTTCACCTTAACCCCTAAATACTACAACTAGTCCGAATCAACTACATTTCTTGCAACGCTTTCATCTTTTGCTAACCCCATTTCTTCATTTGACTGCTATTGAGGCTTGATCAAATGCTTCTTTTGCTGTTCTACGCCATTGATTTAGATATCTTAACCATCTCATCTCTCTGTTTCTCTCTCGGCCACAAGTGAAGATTGGCAGAAGAAGCACAGAGAAAAAAGCTTATTGGTTTTTTTTATGAAAGTACCATATTAAGATGTATAAAACTCTTAAAAGTACGAATCTTAACATTAGATATAGCTTGAGATATAAAACAATGTCAAGTCCCTAGATTTCCTCTCTAATATAGTTCCAACAAGGAGACAGAGCGAAATTGTTCATCTTGCTTTTGTGATATTCAAATTATACACTACTCGCATGAGTGTGAACAACAACGCAGCAATAATTCAATCTCTTAAACCAAATGGCATGCGTATGTATATATGGTCGGTCGTCATCTCAATGACCCAAAGCACTCTGGTGGCCAGACCTACAGAAGCAAATAGATATTTTATAACTTCATAGCTTTAAAAACTGATATAAAAGAATGTCGGATAACTAAAAGAGTTACCCGCAAAAGAGCTTTCCCTTCTATGAGATTGTAAGGTATAGGTCCGAAATGACGTGAATCAGTTGAAGCATACAAGTTATCTCCCTGGATCCAAACATGACCTTTTGGAACCTATCAAAGAAACAATCACAAACTCTAAATCAAATAAGCTTTGAAAGCTGCAGAAAACCGAGATTGTTCTCATAAGACTCAAAATGGGTTCACAAAAAGACTGATGAAGCTTAGAAGACAGCAAGAGCCTAAATGCTATAACTACACTGAAATCGACTTTAACTGAAACCAGTAACCAGAAATGCTTCGCCTTCGAAACCATCCCAAAATCATCAATCATATACACAGATAAACCATAAACCCTGAACATTTCCAAATTCCATTTTCTCCTTAAACCGTGAATGCTAAAACTACTCTGAAATCGGCTTTAATCAAACCGATATTAATCAATATTCCATTCCATTTTCCTTCTACCTTAATCAACTATTCTGAAATCGACTTTAATCAAAACTAACTAATACCCTCAACTTGCAAATTCCATTCCATCTTCCTTTCACCTTAACCCCTAAATGTTACAACTTCCCCGGAATCAACTACATTCAAAACTGATCATCTTGCAATGCTTCATCATTTGAGAACACCATTTTTCATCGATCATACACACGATAAAGCCTAAACCCTGAACATGTTGTCCTCAAATCCTAAATGCTACAACTACTTCGAAATCGGAACTTTCATCGCAACCAATAACCCGCATTGCTTCACATTCTACACCATCCCAAATCATCAATCATTATACAGATACACTCATACACACTAAACCCTGAAAAATCTAATCTTTTTCAACCAATCACAGCTAATCGAAACTAACTAATCCATCTTCCCTTTACCTTAAACCCTAAATAAAATCAACTATATTCGAGACTGATAATCTTGCAGTGCTTCACCATTTGCAAACCCCATTTTTCCATCGATTATACACGCGATGAAGCCTAAACCCTGAACATTTTGTCCTTAAACCCTTAATACTACAACTACTATGAAATCAACATTAATCGAAACCAATAACCCACATTTCTTCACATTCCACACCATCTCAAATCATCAATCATTACATAGCTAAACCCTGAACCCTATAAATTTACAATTTTTCAACCAATCACAGCTAAAAATGTAAACATGTTGCACAATGTTACATACCACAACACTAACTGAGCCATCACCAACCAAAGGATCAGCAGAAAAAGTGAGCCTATGCCCTTCTAAACCCAAGATCCGTTTAGTCAGCATCCGATTCGGGTCTCTCGGAGACCGAACCAATACAACATCACCAAGCTCAATCTTACCAAACCGGTGAGACAAATGTTCAGCCAAAATCACATCTCCTGTGAGATTAAGTGTTGGAAGCATACTAGGACCATGAACCTAAAACCAAAAAAGGAATTAGATTTCTTGGAGAATACGAAAGAACAAGAGAGATTAGGTTAGAGACAATTTACATACGTGTGTTGAAGAAATTATGTAACGATCTGTGACGTGAAGTAAACAGAGAAATTTGGCGACTACTGAAGCTTGACTGAATGCTTCTTTTGCTGTTCCACGCCATTGATTTAGATATCTTAACCATCTCATCTCTCGCTCTGTTTCTGTCGCCGACAGAGGGGGAGCTCGTCAGAAGAAGAAGACAGAACAAGGGGCAGAAGACGGAGCAGGCAAACAACACGTAGTTGGTTGTTTTACAATATAAACGGCAACGAGTTTTGACCCTTTTAAGTGATTTTTACTTGATGTCCAAAAAAAAATCGGTTTTGGGTTTAGATTTTGTTTAGTGTTTTTTTCACTTAAAAAGACTAATACCTGTAATAAAATTTAATGATAGATTATCCAAAAATATATTATATATAAGTTTCTAAAAAATTTATATTGATTTTGTGAGTTCATATTCAATTTACTGGAACAAAACATGTAGAACCATTTAAATCATATTATAATATAATTTTGGTTTTTAGATTGATCATTATGATTTGATTATATCATGTTGTTAATTGTAAATTTCAAAACAATAAATTGTGAGATCACTAAAACGGTAAAACCAAAAAAAAAAAAATTATATATTTTATAAAAATGAAGAAGTTTCCGTTTTAAATCGAATTTTTTCGATTTTAGATTAGTTTCAATTTAGTTATTCGATTATAAGAAGAGCAAACTGTTTAAAGAGTTGATTTTCTGAATTCTTGATTACTTTGGTTTAGTTCAATTCGGTTTGTATATCCGAATATCCCAAAAACTGCAAGCTGTGGAGTCACTGTAAACAAAACGACAGGTTGTTCCTCATTAATTACAAACTAAAGTCACAAGTGAAGAAGTTCTGTAATAATTTGTAAAGCCAAGTGATTGATTCCTTCTTGTAAAGATCGAACATTTAGGAATCATCGCCTGCTAGAGTTTCGAACATGGCAACGATTCCAACTACAGTGTGCTTCTCTACACACACTTCTTATAATGGTGAATCCAAACACCATTTTCTAAGAAAATCTCTGAATCCAGTTCCAATGCTACAAACTGGAAACTACTTCTCTTCTCCTCGAAAACGCAATTCGTTAATAAAAAAGCGGCAATGTGGTGAAGTTTTGAGTGTTATCGTCAAATCCGCCGCTTCTTCAGGTATAAAGTTTGAACCTTTATCGTCTTGTTGTTAGAAACAGAATTGATTTTTGAAATTTTGAGCTGAAATTGATTCAATTATGTGATCCTTAAGAAAAGTAAATGCTACTAAGCAGTCAAGATCTTTGTTTTTCTTTCAGTTAAGTAGACAATTAGCTAAGAATCGCTTTAGAAAACTTCATTTTGGTCTGTGTAGTTGGGAATGCAGACGAGTACATTGAAGAACCGGGTACGAATGTGAAGTTTCAGAGATCAGTGGCATTACCGGGTTGTTTTAGCCCGCTCTTGTTTCTTGGAACTGGTCAGTTTCTACTCTTTAGCTTCGAAAACGTTATCTTCTGTTACGTTTTGTATCTTGTGTTGGATAAAATGCTCTCTTAGGCTTTTAAAATGAATCTGTATGTGAAAATGTATTAATTGTATTCAGGATTTAGGGAGAAGAAGATTGCTTTCATTGGTGTCAAAGTGTATGCTGCGGGTTTATATGTGAATGAATCAATACTGAGCTGGTTAAGCGCTTGGAAAGGACGATCTGCATATGAGATTCAAAGTGATTCGTCACTGTTTAGTTCCATTTTTCAAGGTAATGATATGGCAAAGTTTTTAGGTTTCTTCGTCCACATTCTGATCTCTATCTCACTCTTAACTATGCAGCTCAAGCGGAGAAATCGTTGCAGGTTGTTCTTGTGAGAGATGTTGATGGTAAAACCTTCTGGGAAGCATTGGACGAAGCTGTTTCACCGAGAATCAAATCTCCATCTTCGGATGATAAAACTGCTCTCTCTACATTCAGTGGGATCTTCCAAAACCGATCTCTCAACAAAGGAAGTGTCATACTCTTGACTTGGACCAGCCCTTCTAAAATGCTTGTAAGCAGATTCACACTTTGGTTAATTGGATTTTTTATACAGGATTGCCTTTTGATCACTTTTGTTTTACTAGGTTTCTGTTTCGTCAGGAAGATTGCCAACGGATGTGAATGCAGAGATCGAGTCAGGTAATGTTACATCGGCCTTGTTCGATGTGTTCTTTGGGGATACTCCGGTTTCTCCTACATTAAAATCCTCAGTAGCTAACCAATTAGCTATGATCCTCAAGTAAAAATCAGACTGTAATGAGATATCATGAATCTTGTAATGTGTTAACCCCTGTTAATGTAATCTTCATAACAAATTTTGTACTATGTGAAACTTAGTTAAATATACAAAAGCAGAGTCATTTTAAGCTCAAATGGGTTTTGATTCCTAGTTTCTTTTGCATGTAATCAAAATCAGAATTGAGTATAACAATATAAAAAGTTCAAAACTCTTAGTCAAGATCATAGTTTTCTAGTTTCTACAATGAGAAATAAAAAATGATTGTGGAAGACAAGAGAAGAAGAATGAAATAATATGGTCAAGTTGAGTAAACTGAGTCATCTTCTCGGTGTGTCCTTGACCACATGCAACTTCCTCTCTCAGTGGACCACAACACTTCACATTATATGTTTCATTTTATTATATGATTCATTCTTTTTCTTTAGGAACATATTATTATATATCTTGCACAAATGCCATTTTTTGGGTTATGGGTCATCTCTTTTATTCATTTGTCCATCTTTATAGTTTTGATTCATAGATTTTGACAAATATGTAACTAAATTAAAGAAACAAACAAAATATACCTGCTTGGAGAAGATATTTTGGCTTCAAACAGGACCCCAACAAAATATTAAAATATATTATCCTAAAGCATGATTCATGTGAGAACTGGTAATTATATATGTCCCCTCTGTTGAATATTGTGACTCATGCATGTTCTTCTTGTTACCATTAAATGATTGTGCTTGTTTTAAATGTGATATATGTTTAATTATTATAGTATTATATACCCAACTCTAGAGATATGGCCAACAAACATGTATCCTATCCTATATTGTGACATATTCATCTTCAAATTCTAAATTAGTTATAAAGATAATTAGAGTAAAATTTATGAATTTTTATATTTGTACTCAAAATAGAGGAATAAGAATGAGTGTGAGATATACAGAAAGATCAACTTGCCCCACGTTGTGTTTTTTTTTTTTAGTATGAAATTTTATGATATGGTTTGAAATTATAATATTTTGTGGGTCTTATGAATCCAGTATCTATTAGTTTCTGAAAGTGAACAATATTATTTTTATATACACGGAACTGTCTTTTTCATCTTTAAGCAAATGGACCAACTTTAAGCAACTCACTCATATCTTTGAATACCTCAAAATACAACAATAACAATAATGTTGATCCTTTCCAAAATTTAATATTAACATAGCCTTAACCTTTTTATGATATTGCCCCTCCCCCCCCTAAAGATATACTTTAAATATAAGCCAGACACTTGAAAAAAAGGTTGGTCTTTTCAATAAATACAAACGCCGATTTGTGTCATGTGATCAACATCAATTATCAAAAAAAAGAAGAAAAAGAAAAATCTTCTTGGTTTATATTCCAAGATCAAGATTAAGACATACCAATAAGGATTGTGATCTTTCTTGTTATTATCACAATTAAGAAAAAGTTGACTATATGGGTCTGTTTCTCAATGTATAGTAATCTTATCCAAATATCTAATTAAGAACATTTATAAATAGAATTAAAGATCTCATACCAATAAAACAGATTTTATACACATCAGAGAATAAAAATTTAGAATATGGTAATTTTATCCTATGATATATCTTTGAATTGGTGTAAAATCTCCAAGAATAGTTATTAATCAAATTAATAAAATCTGATACCAAATCTTCTAAAACAAATTCGGTTCACATAATGAACTAGTCAATTGGATAAAAAACAGGTAGATGAATTATTTTGTTTTAATTTTTTTTAAAAAATATTATATCAACAACAAAAATACTTACCACGTGGGGGTTAAATTGACAACTTGTCAAAACGTGTGGCTACATTTTGAAAAATTACTATTATAGATAAGAGTCAAAAATAAAAATTTAATACTGAAAAAAACGGTCCAGGTCCATCAACATGTGGCTTAAACCAATGAGTCAATTTTCAAAAATCAAAACAAAAAAAAAGCTCTTCGATAGTGGGAAAAACAATTTAATAGTTTGCCCTCAAAGTTGTAATTAATAACGAAACTGCCACTCCTGGGTTTTGTCACCCGTACGCTTGATAAGTACTGCTACATTTAGAAATAAATTTTATTCATTCAAACTTCTCAATAAATTTGTATCTTCTTCTTCTTCTGAATCTAGGGTTTGTTCTGTATCCTCTACTTTCTCACAGAGTGCTCTGTTTTCTGAGATTCTCTGTTTTTTCTTTTCTTCTGTTGAGTTTTATAAATTTAGGGTTTTCTTGGTTTCTCAGATTCATAGATTTAGATTAAATTTTTGAAGAAGATGATGCAACAGAATCAATTGAAGAAGGTTTGGTTTCATTCTTTCTCAATGTGTTAAAAACAGAGGATAAAGCTTTCGTTTTTATAAAAAAATGTTTCCTTTTTCAATTGTTTGGATCATAATCTTACTAATTGTGATTCTTCTGTGTGTGATTTTACTAGGAAACGAAAGAGATGGAGTTTTTCACAGAGTATGGTGATGCGAATCGGTATCGAATTCTGGAAGTAATTGGTAAAGGAAGTTATGGAGTTGTGTGTGCAGCGATTGATACACATACAGGAGAGAAAGTTGCAATTAAGAAGATTAATGATGTATTTGAACATATCTCTGATGCGCTTAGGATTCTCCGTGAAGTGAAGCTTCTTAGGCTCTTGAGACATCCTGATATAGTTGAGATTAAGAGTATTATGTTGCCTCCTTCTAAAAGAGAGTTTAGAGATATTTATGTTGTGTTTGAGCTTATGGAATCTGATCTTCATCAAGTTATTAAAGCTAATGATGATTTGACTAGAGAGCATCATCAGTTTTTTCTTTATCAGATGCTTCGTGCTTTGAAGTTTATGCATACAGGTTTTGATTCTCTTACTCTTTAGGCCTCTCAATTTCGATATTCTATGATTGTAAATGACTGTGTTTGTGTGTGTGTGTAGCTAATGTTTATCATCGAGATCTTAAACCGAAGAATATACTGGCGAATGCAAACTGCAAGTTGAAAGTTTGTGACTTTGGATTGGCTAGAGTGTCGTTTAATGATACGCCCACGACAGTCTTTTGGACGGTTTGTAGCCTCATGACTGCGTTTTGTGTGCTTACTGTCTCCAGATTTGTGTTTTGACTCTTCTGTTTTTTTTGACACTGCAGGACTATGTTGCTACAAGGTGGTACAGAGCGCCTGAGCTCTGTGGATCATTTTTTACAAAGGTATGTGTTACAGTGTACTTATACAGTGCTTCGATTCTTGTCTATGTTTTATGTCCTATGTGCTGGATGTTTGATTGTAGATTATTTGGTCGAATAGTGTTAAGAGATGTAGATAATATTTGATGTTAATTGTATTAGTATAGAGCTGTTCCCCTGCGGGATATTAAAATAATTCTTGTTCAGGGATGACTTTGATCTCTCCCGGAAGTTGAAAATCTGTGAATCAGGTAACCTTGTATCAGGTTATGTCCATTGAGTGGATTCTGTTGCATCTGCAACTTTATATTTGTGAATTTTGTTTTGCTCGTGATCTGATTTACAGTTTCTATCTGTTTGCAGTACACTCCAGCTATCGACATTTGGAGCATTGGCTGCATCTTTGCGGAGATACTAACCGGGAAGCCATTGTTTCCGGGAAAAAGTGTTGTTCATCAGTTGGAGTTGATTACGGATCTTCTTGGCACACCAAAATCAGAGACGATTTCAGGGGTATGATTCTCTTTGTCAGCTTACCAAATCATTTTGCATTACATATTGTATAGCTTAAATTTGATTTCTCTGATGTAGGTTCGAAATGATAAAGCTAGAAAATACTTGACTGAAATGAAAAAGAAAAATCCTATCTCCTTCTTGCAAAAATTCTCCAAAGCAGATCCATCAGCAGTACGTCTTTTGCAGAGGCTGTTGGCTTTCGATCCAAAGGATAGACCGACTGCTGCAGAGGTCTCTCTTCACTTGTTCTTAGATTTTTTGTTCCATTAGCTTTGAAACCTGTCTTGCTTCTTCTGTGCATCTCTGCTTACTTCGCATCTTCCTATTTTTTTGTTTTTGGATAGGCCTTGGCTGATCCTTACTTTAAGGGTCTTTCAAAGGTTGAAAGAGAACCTTCGTCTCAGCCAATCTCGAAGATGGAGTTTGAATTTGAGAGACGAAGGTTGACAAAGGAGGACATTAGAGAACTAATATATAGGGAAATACTGGAATACCATCCTCAGTTGCTCAAGGACTATATGAGCGGATCCGAGGGCTCTAATTTTGTATATCCTAGGTTGGAACTTCTTCTTACTTTGACTTCTATTTGCCAAATGAAACATTCTTCTTATCTTTCTTCTTCGGATCAATCTCAGATGCCACCTGCGTCTGGTGTTTCCTTTACATTTTGCTAATATCGTAACTTTTTCTTTGCAGTGCCATTGGACATCTTAGAAAGCAGTTCACTTACTTAGAAGAAAATAGCAGCAGAAATGGGCCTGTTATACCTCTCGAGAGGAAGCACGTATCACTTCCTCGGTATGTCTTCTCATTCCGTTTTTTTCGAATGTAGAGAATATGTGTCTCTCTTGTTGCTGCATTGCATTTGTGAAGCATGCTTTTAAGCAAAGCCCAAAGGCAAACTTTGATTTGTTCTCTACTCTTCTTATAGATCTAATAATTTCTACGTCCTATTCTGATCCGCAGGTCTACAGTTCACTCCAGTGTAGTGCACTCTACAATTCAGCCCAGTGTGGGTGCAACAGAGAGTAGACGTGTTTCTTTTGAGCCTTCGAGAAATGGAGTTGTTTCCGGCAATCCATCAACTTCCGCATATCCTACTAAATCTTTAGGACCTCCACCACGAGTGCCACCATCAGGTAAAAACCTCGATTGCAATCATGAATTTTCTAAGCTGTATAGGCCACAAAACCAATTTGCATCGCCTCGTGTTTTTACAGGTAGACCAGCTCGTGTTGTGGAACCATCTGTCGCTTATGAGAATGGTAGGAACCTCAAAGAAGCTTATTTCAGAAACGCGGTATCATCTCCTCACTGCTACTACCAAGCAAACACCATGATGAACCCAGGGAACCGTAATGTAGAAGCTTCTTCTCAGCCAAAACCGCAAAACTTCGTCCGCCAATACAATCCAAATGTTCCGCAAGCTGCTATTCCTAACAAAACAGTCGTCGAGGTCATCAACCACCCAACCCCTTATTTCCAACCGCAGCAGCCCAAGATAAATCAATTAAGCAGCAGCAGCAACACACATATGGCCATTGATGCTACTCTGCTGCAAGCACAATCACAATTTGGTCCAGCTGGAGCGGCAACAGCACACCGAAACATAGGCACAGTTAGTTACAGTGCAGCGTCGTAGACTCACCAAAACAAACAACAACATTTCAGACAGACAGTTAACCGTATCCTTCCCTCCATCCAGACCAGGCGATTCCGGTCCTCTCTAGTTCTCTTATGTAAGTATAATTCAGTCAGGCTTTTGATTTGAACAAAACTTTGCAGTGATAATAATAAAGACTTTAGTTGCAACTCACTGGACAAAATTGCTTAGATCAGTCTGATTTGTCTCCGGTGACAGTTTCAGTTATCTTGTTGGCTCCATAATCTTTGAATTTTCCATAAGCGTAGTTCATTGTAGAGAAGAAGATCGTAGTGATTATGTACTTCTTAAACTTCACAATTGGACCCATCATTTTGTTTCTTCAACAATGAGATAATTTTCCGTGAATTGAAAAAAACTGGTCTTTATTGGCTTTATAGTGAAACATTAAGCCTCCGTAAAACACTCTTTTGCACAATATAATTAGTCAATCTTATTCAATGGTTTACAGAAATCAAATGAAAACTTAACCAATGATTAAAAGAAAACAGTGCTCTTGGTACACCATTTATTTACCCGCCAATTTAAGAAAACCAGTTTAATGGGCCTAATCTCAGCCCATTAATGAAAAGTGTTTCGAATTAATTATTTTATTTAATTAAGTAAAAAGAAAGGAATGATGCGTGTCATTAAGCATCTGTAATCAATGATGTGATCCGTTATGATTAATCTCAAGTTACAATAACATGCAGTTATCTTTATTTGTCTAGTACTATTAATTATTAAAATGTTTCAGCTGACACTTTTGTACGTTATATCATTAACAGATTAAGAAAATTCCAAAATTAACCTTCTCATCAAAGAAATATCATACTATATGTTCCTTAAATTACACTTATCTATAATGTAGACAAAATATTGCAAAAAATATATTTGTTTCTATGTAATTAATATCACACCAGCTAAAATTATTGGACTTTCCTAATTTAGTTGAGCCAAAAGATTTCATATTTATGTGGAAAACGAACCGAAAAAGACACCGTTTATTTTTAATGTCGGACGCTAAAACTCACGTGAAAGATCCGTAATATGTTAAGACATGTAAGGGCAAAATAGTCAATTGACTTCTACGGTTCTCCGTAACTGTCTGAGAATATATAAAAAGGCACTGTAAGAGAAGACGCTCCGTAGACCGTAGATTGAATCTTCTTCTTCGTTGTCCCTTGTGTTCTGTTTTCTTTTCTTTTGATCTCTCTCTCTCTCTCTATTCTGGGAGAAGATTCTCTCTCTAAAAGATCATTTTTTTTTCGTCCTGAGTTCTTCAATTCTAATCTGAATTGTGTCGGTACGTGAAATGTTTTCTCTCTTCTGTTTTGTTCTGTCTCTTAATGCTATAATTTTGTGGAAAATGTTGTACGTAATAGTAACGTAAAACATAAGATATGTGATCTAGTTTTTTGTGTTTGTTCTGTTTGTGATGATCTAGTTTTGTGTTGTCAGAATTTTGGATCTGGATCTGTCATTTATTAAAAATATGATCTTTTCTGTTGTGACGTTTTTGTTGCAGAATTCAAAAATGGCTGCTACTTCATATAAGCCAAAGAACATTCTCATAACAGGAGCAGCTGGATTCATTGCTTCACATGTTGCCAACAGATTAATCCGTAGCTATCCTGATTACAAGATCGTTGTATTGGACAAGCTTGATTACTGTTCAGATCTGAAGAATCTTGATCCTTCTTTCTCTTCACCAAACTTCAAGTTTGTGAAAGGAGATATTGCGAGTGATGATCTCGTTAACTATCTTCTTATAACGGAGAATATCGATACCATTATGCATTTCGCTGCTCAGACTCATGTTGATAACTCTTTTGGTAATAGCTTTGAGTTTACCAAGAACAATATTTATGGTACTCATGTTCTTTTGGAAGCTTGTAAAGTAACAGGACAGATCAGGAGGTTTATTCATGTGAGTACTGATGAAGTTTATGGAGAGACAGATGAGGATGCTGCTGTTGGGAACCATGAAGCTTCTCAGCTTTTACCCACGAATCCTTATTCGGCTACTAAGGCTGGTGCTGAGATGCTTGTGATGGCTTATGGTAGATCTTATGGTTTACCTGTTATTACTACTCGTGGGAACAATGTTTATGGTCCTAACCAGTTTCCTGAGAAGCTTATTCCTAAGTTTATCTTGTTGGCTATGAATGGGAAGCCGCTTCCGATCCATGGAGATGGATCTAATGTCAGGAGTTACTTGTACTGCGAAGATGTTGCTGAGGCGTTTGAGGTTGTTCTTCACAAAGGAGAAGTTGGTCATGTCTACAATATCGGGACAAAGAGAGAAAGAAGAGTCATCGATGTGGCGAGAGATATCTGCAAACTTTTTGGGAAAGATCCTGACTCAAGCATTCAGTTTGTTGAGAATCGGCCGTTTAATGATCAGAGGTACTTCCTTGATGATCAGAAGCTAAAGAAATTGGGATGGGAAGAGCGAACCGGATGGGAAGATGGATTGAAGAAGACAATGGAATGGTACATTCAGAATCCTGAGTGGTGGGGAGATGTTTCTGGAGCTTTACTTCCTCACCCAAGGATGCTTATGATGCCTGGTGGAAGACTTTCTGATGGCTCTGAAGCAAGTAAAGACGGATCAAGCAACACGGTCCAGACATTTACTGTTGTAACACCTAGCAACAAGAGTGTTGGTTCTAGTGACAAAGCTTCGTTAAAGTTTTTGATCTATGGTAAAACTGGTTGGATTGGTGGTCTTCTAGGGAAGCTATGTGAGAAGCAAGGGATTACATATGAGTATGGGAAAGGACGTCTGGAGGATAGAGCTTCGCTGGTGGCGGATATTCGGAGCATCAAACCGACTCATGTGTTTAATGCTGCTGGTTTAACTGGGAGGCCGAATGTTGACTGGTGTGAGTCTCACAAACCCGAGACCATTCGTGTCAATGTCGCTGGTACTTTGACTCTTGCAGATGTTTGCAGAGAGAATAATCTCTTGATGATGAATTTCGCCACTGGTTGCATCTTTGAATATGACGCTGCACATCCTGAGGGTTCGGGTATCGGTTTCAAGGAAGAAGACAAGCCGAATTTCGCCGGTTCTTTCTACTCTAAAACCAAAGCCATGGTAATACTACATCTAACTTACGACACTTCAAAACCAGGATATCTTTTTGTTCATACTGGCTCTGTTCTTTTCTACCAGGTTGAGGAGCTTTTGAGAGAATTTGACAATGTATGTACCTTGAGAGTGAGGATGCCAATCTCATCAGACCTAAGCAACCCACGAAACTTCATCACCAAGATTTCACGCTACAACAAAGTGGTCAACATCCCGAACAGCATGACCATACTGGACGAGCTTCTCCCAATCTCTATCGAGATGGCAAAAAGAAACCTAAGAGGGATATGGAACTTCACCAACCCAGGGGTGGTGAGCCACAACGAGATACTCGAGATGTACAAGAATTACATCGATCCAAGTTTCAAATGGTCTAACTTCACAGTGGAAGAACAGGCAAAGGTCATTGTTGCTGCTCGAAGCAACAATGAAATGGATGGGGCTAAACTAAGCAAGGAGTTTCCAGAGATGCTACCCATTAAAGAAGCACTGATCAAATACGTCTTTGAACCAAACAAGAGAACCTGAGCTCTCAATGAAACAACACACTCTTCACCATAAGAGAGGCTTCTTTTTTTTCCTTTTTCTTTCAGCAAAAGTGATTTTATATTTACTCATTATGATCCTTGTAGGTAGTTTCACTATATTGATTCTACTAAAATATGATTTATCATTATTATTTATAGAGGCGAGAGTTCTCCTTTTTCACAAATCCTAGATTTTCCCTCAGATTTACTTACTTAGACAGAGAGTTTATAAAAACTAAGAGTCACTTACTGGTTGTGACAATTAGAGCTTCCACTAAGGCAGGTTCAGAACATTTGAACTTGATCCTTAATCTATAGCCTGAGAAAAGAAGCAGCAAATTTTTTTTGTTAAACAAACTTAAGTATCTGGGAATTTGATCTATATTTATGGTTATGTTTTGCTTACGTGAACAGTTGAGGGCGGGGGCGAGAGAGCTGAGAGCGTTTAATGGGGGAGAGAATAAGGTTCCGTAGAGTTGATTGGGGATTAGCAGGGCCACCACCACCAAATACAGGATGTCCTCCTCCTGCTCTTCTGTTTCCAAGCTCGGATGGAAGTGCGGGTGAGTCACTGGAGATGTCGAATGGACCCGAATTTCCACTGTTCTGTCTTGCTGGCCATATCTCGTCTTTAGGCCCTGGTGTTGCAGGAGAGAAAAACGACCGGTCTGCACCAAATAAGTCAACTTGATTTGGAGATGATAAGATGCACTAATAAGCTCAAGGCACAAAAAGAGTGTTGTGAATTAACCTTTGCGAGTGGGCTCTCTGGTCTCCATCATGTTAACTGGTGCGTTTGAGAAAAAGTCAGGTTCCTGGTGTCGCGGGTAGAAGTTGTTTACTGGCTGGATGGCTGTACGTTTGACTGACTCATACTCGCTTCTTAGCTGGTCATACATCTCATCAAGCTTCCTCTTCTGCCTGGTGTTTGATAACAATTTATGTACCTTGTTATTACAGTTGAGTTTATGATACAGAACAGAAAACAAAAACGTCTGTTTTACTACTAACCTTGATTTCTCAGAGAATTTCTCTTGGAGCTCTTGTTTATCTTTGGTCAAGTTTTCTACCTCTTGCTCCATCATCTGACACCTCTTGCCCATCTTCTGGTATGCTGCATGCACCTGCTCCATTTTCTCACTAAACTTTGCTTGCATACCCTCACATTTCTGACGACACTGTGCTACAATTCTATTCATCTTCCACTGCATCTCTATGTCTCTTTGAGTAATGTAAAACATTACGCTTCGGTATGCACTCTTCATCACTGGAATTTCATTAAGGAAACCACGAGGTTCATTGAACCTTACACTGTTGCTGACCAACTTTTACATATGCGAAAGACACTCCCAGTTGATGGAAGAACAACACTTAAGTTTTCATGTCAAATAACAGAAGGAAATCTTTTAGCATACAAACACAATTGCAGCTGACAAATTCTACCAAGTGTGAAAAGAACTACATGTAAGAAAAGGATACGTATTTGTGGAGAAATCCCAGCCATCGCCATCTGATAACAAAGGTAAGCAATGAGGAGATATATAATGGGAAATTTGGAATCTTAAAATGAAGAATAGCAATAGCATCCTTAACCACTTACATTTACCCATTCTTCACCTGGATTGGTATCCACTGGTTTCATTAGACTAAGATGGAAAGATAAAAACAAACTGTCAAGTAGGAAATAAGACAACTAGGAATAAACTGAAGCTAGACTAGTAGTTTACAGATTTGTTTACCTCTTGGAGAGTACTTGATCACAAATAGGACATGCCCCATCATTACTGAGAATCTTGCTGGCATCTTCAGTACCTTTTCATGGTGTTAAGGTCATCTCATTCAAGCTCACAAGCATTCCACTCATCAAGACATAGCTAAAAAACTCAGAGAGAGTACAAAAGAAAACTAGAAGCGTAAAATGGATACATAATAAGTGACCGCAAGTGGTGGAAATGGCTCGGCCCTCCAATTCCCTCCAGCACGCGTTGCATCTCATGTCAACCTTTAATATAAGTATCTCAAACTCCTAAGCACCTGTAAATCAGAATTCAAAACCAACCAGATGAGGAATCATACTCTAATTAAAATTTCCCCTCTCCATAGATCAATATGCATACACAAACGAACCAGAATCCAAATTCAAGCTTTTATACAACTGTAGAAGACGAACTAAGATAACTAATCAACTAGTATTACCAACACAGACATTCATCAACATCCATTCGTTTCAAATGCTGCAAAATTGTGACGAATTGGTATAAGAGATCACAATAAACTGCACAAAACACAAGAAATCGCCAACATCACATCGCGAATTAGAGATTACGAAGCTGATTCTGAGAATGCGCAAAACTATCACAGGTCCGAAATTAGGTCTCCATAGATCACAGCGATCAAATCAACGTCGGATTCAAATACCGAATACTCTGGGTGAAGTTTCAACGGATACAGCTAGGTTTACTAATCTCCACGACTTCAAAATCGATGCGAAAACCTTCGAAATTGGTACAGAAACGAAATCGGAGCACGAATTCAAACGATCTAAGAGCGAAATCGAAGATTCCTACCTTCGATTTTGAGAGAATGTAGACGCGTTGCTGAGAGCGACGACGAACAACAAACGGCGATTAAGCTAAACCGATCTGACGGAATCTGAAGAAGATAACAAACACAATCACCGAAGAAACTCAAAAATTGACGAATCGAAGAAGAAGCGAATACAAATTCGAGAGAAAACACACGAGAATCGCAAGGAATCGTTACCTCTCTTGCTTGATTTCAATGGCGGCGCGAGAAATGAAGATTTTTGAAAATTTTCAGATGATGATGAAAATGACGAGCCGTTTAAAATGATAAGAGTAAGAAATAACAATTCCAAAACGATGTCGCTTTAGTGTCAAAAAGGTAATTTATAATACGACGTCGCTTCATGTTCGTGGTCATTAATACGATTAAACGATGTCATTTCGAAAGTAATGTACACACTTAAACCAACTTCATGACTGATCTTGAGAACTTCTACTATCCAAATTCAAATGATATAAGCTTTTATTTCATGACTATTCACAACAACAAAAAAGATTCGTCTTCGCAAATGAAAATGAAGAATAATCAAGGTCTGAAGAACAATAATACAAGAGAAATGTGACAAGCAAGAAAGAAGAATAAAATCTCTCTTTTTCACACTCTTATACAAAATTCAAAACAACTGCAAAATTTTCCAAACCCTTTCTTTAAGCATTGCGTTGTTGGATCCAGCTCGGAGGTACGCGATCCGAAGTGATCGGAGGCATGTTTTTGACGTTGATATTAAGAGGATATAACCGATAATCGATGTCTAATTCTCGACAAGCTCTACCAATCTCTTCAAGTAATTGACCTCTCCTCACAAACCTCTCTCCCATATCTTGATGATTCATTTTATGTGTCGGCCACATTGCGATCTTAATACTGTTTAATCCACACATATCTCTAAACACAATCATCGGAGACGGATGCCAATGATCCTTCTTGTTATCAACATAGCTACAATAAGATTATGTTTTGTATTAGCATATGGTTTTTATCATCTTTTAGGATTTTATGGTTTAGGGTTTTTCGATATACTAACCTGAGTATCCTCTGCTTCAAAGCGGATATCTTTTCAGGTGGAGTTGCTATATGGACAAAGAACTCAATAGCATCTTGCATATCGGGACTGCGGTAGTAGTTAGCAATCGATTTGTTTCCTAGAAGACTGTTGGGGTATATAATCTTTTGGTTATCGAATCGAAGAAAGACAGTAGTCAAAATGTTCATCTCTTCAACAACCATCTATACATACAAAAGCAAAACAGAGGATTAGGCTCTCTTTTTCTAAGTCTTACAGTTAATGTAATGGAGAACCGGAGAGATATGATCAAGGAACGAACCTGGACACCGTCTATTTCGCAACGATCACCTACATCAAACGGATGCATAACGAAGACGAAGATGACAGCTTCAAAGACAGTTTTGCAAGAATTTCCAAACACAAAGGCTACAAGTAGAAGCTGAGAGCTAATGACAAGGAAGAACTTAGATGTCGTGATTCCGAGGATGAGAAGCCAGATGACTATTATCACAATGCTGACCAAAACATTGACGATTCGATGAAGCCTGTTCACTGCTGTTTTGGTATCGTTTAAAGTTAAAGCTAGCGCTCTTCGTTCTCTAAATGCATTAACCTAAAGAAAGATTTCGAGAATTTAGCAATCATTTTCATATCGAAAGAAAGCTTTAATTTGAAAATAAAACACTTACCACCCAGTTCTTCAAACAAGATTTGGTAATTCTGTTACTCTCAGTAGCTCCTTCAAATAGTTCCATAGCTCTTTCAGACTCCTCCTCAGTTAGAAAACGCCTAAAGTCTTCGATATAAATGTACCTAAAACCCCGAAAAATCCTCTGTTTTTCTTAATCTGCCCTTAAGAAATATAAAAAACATAAGGTCGCATCATATATATACCTGGATCCAGGCTCAGCAACGTTCTGAAAAATCTTCCTAGCTGCAAGTTTTGCTTCAAACTCACTTCGAATCTGTGTGGCCTTATCATCTTCTTGAGTCGTGTCTTGTATCTGTTCATCCAAAGTAGAAAGAGTTCCTTTTCTTATTACATTCATCAATCTCTTCATTTTCCAAGCCGATACGTTTTTAGTATTCATTCTCTGTAAATGATCGATCCTTATTCCATCATCCTGTCCTTCTTTCTTCGAACCAACCCGTGAAAGCACGGGACTCTTCTGCAGCCTTCCACTTCCAATGGTCACTTGTGGCGAAGGAGAAACCGCCATTGGACCTGGAGGAGATAGCTTAGCTTTAGCCATCTCTAAAGTGTTCACTTTATCCTGTTCAACAAGAATCTCGATACGAGGAGGTCCCGATAGAGCCTCGATCACGTATTGAGTAAACAACGATTCTTGAATCCGATCGAAGTAAGTACTCATATGGAACGACGAAGCAAGAACTTTAACAAGCAAAGTTTTTATGAGCCAGATGACAACAGCAACAAGTAAACAGACTAACACTTTAGTCACGTACTGAAGCACCGTACTTCGAGTCTCTCTTTCGACTTTCTTGTCAAACAAGAAATGCCACGCGATCAAAACAAGCCCTAGCCAGAGACAGTTCTGTACCGCCCTTCGAATCCCGTACACGAAATACAAAACCCTCTTCCTCAAAAGGAAATTGCTTTCGACGAAGTACACGAATAGCTTCACTACCCAACTCGAAACCAATCTCCCACATATCAAAACAAGAACCATCAATTCCCATTTCCACAAAGCTAGGTTCCATAGTTTCTTGCCACGCAAGACAGGTATCACAAGACTACAAATCAAACCCGCAACGATCAGAATCAAGAAAATCCATTCCATAATAACCCAAAAACATATCTTCTCCTTCTTATAACCTTCAGGAAAATCCTCGTCCGCGAATGGATCTTCCTCTTCTTCCAAATCCATCCCTCCTCCTTGAGTTGGAGTACCCGACTTCGGGGTTTTACCGGGTCTTAAGTTCCCGGATCTCGGAGTCCGACCCGAAACCATCTCCGGATAAGACGGAGTTGGTGGATCCATCAGTCTAGATCTAGTCTTCATCTTCATCAAAGTCTTGGTCCTCATCATGGATCTATTCGAGCTACACTTGACAACTTCTGACTCATCTACTCTATTCTCATCTTCTTCACTACTACCATCACTATCTTTAACAGACGGAGACAGAGTAACTCTGTTCTGTCTCCGTCTAACCGCCGTCCCCGGTGAAGCAGTACCGGGCACCGGGGACGGAGATACAGAGTTTCTCTGTAGCTCTGGCATGTTTGGTTCCATATCTAAAGAGATTTCGTCACCAGAAGCTTTTTGCTTATCAAGAAACTGACTTATAAGCTTCGATGGTGGATCTATCTCCTCATTACTCCGTCGTCTCATAAAATCAAAACTTCCATCGTCTTCTCTTCCTTCTCTTTCGTGTTTATCTTTTGGTTCACCGTTCCAGAAACTATAACTTGCTTCTCTCCAAAACTTTCCTCCTCCATCACCATTCTTGTTGCTTGACTCGTTATTATCTTCACCTTGGATCTTAACAACGAATTCTCGCCGTTGATCACTCGAATCAATGGCCATAAATGGAAAGAAAAATCAAAAAACCTTTTTGTGACAAAGATTTTGCACTTTTTAAAAGGAAAGTTCGTGTTTTTTTCTAAGGAAGAAGAAAAAAGTTGAATCTTGATTTTCTCTTTACATGTGATGGTGAAGAGTTTATATAACTTAAAAATACTTTTTAATTAGGCGTTTTGAAACTTTTGATAATGATGAAACCATGTGAGATTTTATGATCTTGCTGGTGCTAAAAGACAATTAACAAACCTAGACAAGAAAAAACAAATTTTATAATGTTTTTGTATAAAACATTGAGTCATGGTTCAGTGACATTTATCATTTTTCGTTTTTCTTTTTCCGCTTCTGAATCATTTTAAAAACATATCACTAATACCAACTCACTTTTTCTAATACCTATACGGCGAAACATAGACTCGTGTCTTGCTCTAACTAAATCACAAAAAGTAGAAAAATACATTTAAAAGTCAAAAGTACACGACTTAAAAAAAGGGTTTTAAACACACACTGATCAAGAAAAATGGAGACCATGTTCAGAAACGAAGCAGTTTTGAAGTTGATATGGTAATAAAAATTTGTTTCATGACGTGGCGAGATTTAATGGGTTGTGTAATAATTATTGGTGATTGAGTCAGGCACGTGGTTGGCTAAGGTTCGGTCTGATTAATAGTTTTTTGTGAGGTGAATATAATATACAGACCTAATTCAGAACAAATAGAAAACGACACGAAAGTGACACGTTGGTTATGAGAACGGCACAACGACGGTGCAGGTAACGTGAATAGAGACATGGTTCAGGGAGATTGGTCGCGGAAGAATTTGTTTTGGTTTTGTTTTTATATAGCTTATAATTGTTTAATATGTAATAAAGTATTAGATAATTATTATTGGCCAGATAAAAGAGAATATTAGATGTATTATTAATTAATAATTTATTATGTTTTAAATTATAATTGTATGATCAGAAGAAAACAGTTTGATACATGTGAATATGTGATAGAAACAAATGAAAAAAGCTGTTTGGTACATGTGATTAAAGATTTTCAAGATTTTTCTTTTCTTCTGTAAAAGTTATAAAATCATTAATTGTTTTCCGTCCAACAAACTTGTAATTATCTTATGTGAAATTTGGTTAACTTCGGTCTACGTGAAAAACCGAAAAATAATTATTTTTGGTTCTGTTAATAACTAAATGGGCCTATGAAGATTGGCTTCGTCGAGAAAATGTCCAACATTGAGTTGTTTTCTTCTTTCCAAGTTTTTCTTTAGTCCCACGTTGCTTGTATTTGCAGTGAACCTAATGTTTATATATAGCTGTGGTCACTAGTATGATTGTCACCTTGGTAAAATTGGAACGATACAGAGAAGATTAGCATGGCCCCTGTGCAAGGATGACATGCAATATTCGAGAATTGGTCCAAAACTTACTTTGGTATCTTGGCACTTCCTCTATCGGATATTTGTTACTAACATACACAGTAACAGTATCCGCATCTGCCACAGATTTTGTATCCACCTTAATTCAATTAGCAACTTTACATCATATTTTCAAACTATGTAACATTTTAAAGATTGATAAGTTTTTAGATACATGTTTTAAAGATTATCATCATATTCTCAAACTATATGAAATCATAGTTACATGTTTCAGATACAAAATATATCTGGTGCGACATCAAGAACCTCGGAATGGGTCCAAGCCAAACAAAAGCAGCAACCATAACTAAGAGTATAAGACTAAGCAGAGTATTGGACTAAAATTTGATTCCCAATTCTCATGTAACAGTTGGATTTTTAGTTCCTTTTAAATAGCAAACCATAAGATATTCTATGTGACAAAAGAAAGAGAAATTATTACTTTGTGAATTGAATACAAAAATATGTTTCTTTTTCTTTACGTGGAAGCAAAAAAGATTAACGCAAACCAACATCATCCAACACATAATCCTCTTCAGCAGAACAAAAAAAATGATGATAAAAATAAAAAATAGAAACCAAAAGGACTAAAATTTGGAAATGGTGTGCCACTCCACAGACGCCCCCAGTAGAGCTTCTATGCGCACATACTTACCTCTTCTTCAATACCAATTTATCCCCCAAAACAGTAGTACTAAAGTCCCTTCTTCTTCATCACTCCTTCTTGGCTCCCTCAGCCTCGGCCTCGGCCACAGGTTTCTCTGCTTCCGCTGAAGCAGCAGCAGCAGCAGCTTCAGGTTTAGCTGTTTCAGCAGCACTAGTGTCTTTAGCAGGTGTACCAGGCTTTTCCGCTGCTGCCTTTGGGTCTGTTGTTGCAGCCTTCCCATCTTTTGCGTCCTTCGCGTCTTTCACACCTTTGGCATCTTTCCCGTCTTTCGCATCTTTGGCGTCTTTGGCTGGTGGAGGAGGAGGCATCATATGGGGAGGTGGATTAGTCTTAAGCTTCAAGAAAATCTGTCGCATTCTCCCTAAATCAGTTGGCTTGCCCGGTTTAGGACCCTGAATAACCGTGACAGAGGGTTGTTTCTTGTCCCCATCTTTCTTCCCTCTCTTCTTCTCAATGTTGGGAACCTCACGAGGAATCAACTCCGCAATCGCTTTCCAGTAATGCTTATCAACTTCCTTGTGGAACTTCTCTTGGTTAGCCCAGTACAACTTCTCCCTTTCCCTGTTATCAGCCTTGTTCGTCTCGATATTCTTCTCCCGTTTCTCGTAAAACGCTTTCTTGTATTCTTCAGCTTCCGCTATGATCTGATTCCTCATCTCCTTCTCCTTCTTCTCCTTCTCCTCTAGATGAATTGCGTTTTGACTGAACATCAGAGTAACAACAAACTATCAGATAATCTGTAACAAACTAACACATAATCCGTAACAAACTATCATATACTTTGTGAAACAGAAAAGTATGATGTTTCCAAACACATAAACCTAATCGAACTGAAGATCGAAAACCACAACTATACTATCAGAGTAACTAACCATCACATAATTGGTAACAAACTAACAAACTACCACACAATCCGTAACAAACTATCGGATCATCATGTCTAACAAACTAGCACATAATCTGTAACAAACTAACAAACTATCACAGAATCTGTAACAAACTTTCTGAAAACATGATAGTTCCAAACACATAAACCTGATCGAATCGTGTTTTGACTGAACATCGGAATAACAACCTGATCATTTCTGAACAAGAAAAGCATGGTTCCAACACACATAAAACCTAATCAAAATCGAAGATCGAACTATAAATTAAAAGATCTAGTGATGTATTCGATACTAACCGGCGCCATTCACGACGTTGAAACCCTTCCTCACGCATCTCAATCGGATCTGGAAGAAGAGGACCATCATTAGAGAAGATCGCTTCATCACCGTTTCCGTTTCCATTACCATTGGAAGAGAAGTGATCAAGGTTTTCAGATCCGTCGCCATTAAAGGAAGAGAAGCCACCAGATGGTTGTTGTTGTTGTTGAGGTGGTTCAGAGAAATTGTCGTATCCGTCCATGAAGGAATCGTCTTGATGTTCGGAAGGTGAATGAGTCTGACCGGAGGTGAAATCTCCGTCGTCGAAAGTGGACATGGTGGTGATGAAGATCACAGATTCTTCTTCTTTCTTCTTCTTCTGATCGATCAGATTCAGAAGAGCGGTCAATGGTGTGGTAACATCGACCGAACGAACGAGAGAATTATTTTTAACTCAAAATGGGCTTTATACAGATTCTGACAAAACTGGCCTACTTATTATTGTATGGACTTTTAACAAACGCCCATTAAGCATTACAAGATTAACCAAAGTAATTAAAGAAATTTCAAAACTACTTTTAATGATTGTGGAGCAAATGATTTTAAGACTGTTGTAGTAAAATCATTTTCCAATGACATTCCTAATCGTTTTATCTTAAAAATAAAACAGCTAACACAATACTAAATTTGATAAGTATGTAAAAGTATTTATTTTTTAACAAGATATAATTTTTTTCAAATAAAGTATTAGGATTTCTCTCAGCTACGTTCTACATCTATTATATATGAATGTTCTCAACCAATAAATATGCATACTAATATAAGTAATGATTCTACATGAAAATAAATATCTAATTATAAAATAGTAAATATAAGACAAGAACAATGACAAGAAGGATGACAAGATTCAGACGAAGACAACGAGACGGACGACAAGAATAAGAATTCAGAGGACGATAACGGGCATGAAGAAGATGATAGTGAGAAAGATATTAAAAATGGCTGATATAATTTTGTGTGTTTATATTTTGTTAAGTTTGTTTAGTTTTAGTTTAAATTCCCGAAATTTTTTCTACCACATATAGTAAGAGATGTTATATTATAAAATCATTTTTATGATATAACGAATTGTTTTGTCATAGTTAGTTATTGTTGAAACTGATCTGTATGTTAAAAATATTTATTTATTTCAGTAAAAAAAAATGATAATAGAAACTGTAGTTAAACATCGAACCAATTTCGAACAGCAATGCTGTACAAAGTAATATTACGTTCTCATATAAATTAGATCTGAATTATTTTGTGAAAAATAAATATGCATATGTAATATACGTAATGGTTCTAAATGTAAATACATACCTAATAGTATAATGGTAAATATAACTAAAATATTAACCCCTATTTGAAAATGTTATATTTATGAAAATCATATCCATAAAAAAAAACTAATTCCAAATTAATCTGTATTTACTCTCTGATTTTTTAATTAGACCTAGACACACTCAGACTGACAAAATTTGAACCAGTTTCCGGTACAAAAGTACAAAATACTGAACCGAAGACCGGTTTATTCAATTTGGGTTTAGAAAATCGTTTCCTTTCTCGTCGTCTTCTTCTCAGTCTTAAACCCTTTTTGCGTCTCCACTTTCTTCAATGGCTGTCTTATTGATCACTATTAATCACTCAAATCTTCCAAATTTCCCATCTTTTTGATATCGCAAGCTTACCCTTTTTAAAACCATGTCGATTTTGCTCAAACCAATCCTTCAAAACCAAACTTTTCTCAAAACTCTCCTGAATCGTCATTTGCTCTCCAGAACGCTAACTTCATCATCAACGGAAGCTCATAAGAAGAAGCCACTCTCTGTTTTATTCGAAGAGGCCGTAGGATTGAGACCTAAACCAGAGCCAAGTGAAATCGAAGTAGAAGAAGGAAATGAAGTGAAGAGAAAGCTTTTGGAATTGGAGTTGAAGATCATAGAATTGAAAAAGTCTGAACCTTTGAAGAAGAAGAAGAAGGAGAAAGTTGTGAGAACAGAGCAAAGGCCTAATCTTTACAAATTGTTTAAGGATGGTGAAGAGAGGAAGGAGGTGAAGAGAGTTAGTGAGGAGCCAGAGGAGGAGGATGGTGTGGTGAGGGTTTATAAGGAGCTTCCTTTGGAGATGGTTTCGTTTGTGAAGCTTTTGCATAAACATGGGTATTTGAATAAAGCTAATTTCATTAGTGGAGAGAAGTTGGAGTTAGGGAGTCTTGATGATGAGTATTCTAGGACTTTTGTTAAGTTTGCTGCGGAAAGGTTTGGCAAAGATTACCAGGAGATAGCAAAGTAAGAATCTTTACTTATGGATTTGATCATGTGTTGTGTTTTGGTGTAGAGGAAATGATTGTTGAAATGTTCATTTTGATGGGTCTTTGATGGAAAAATTTGGCATGTTCAGGTTAAAACTTGTCAATGCACAGTTCATTTCTGTGAAGTGTGATACTTCTTAGAGTGTCTGTTATCATTTCTAGGGGAATATAGGTTGAGGTTCTGTGCGATTTCTATCAGAAGGAGGAATCTGTTGTGATGAATTGATTTCGTGTGGTTCGATCATAAGATAGTACATTCGTGGGAAGAGGCTAAACACTTTGATAGAGAAATTCTGATAGATTGCGAAAAACTTTGTGGCATGTTCAGGTCAAAACTTGTCAGTGCATTGTTCATTTCTGTAGAGTGTGATACTTATTAGAGTTTGCGTTGTAAACTTGTAATATAGATTAACATTGGGTTTGGTACTAGTTCTATTGGAAAGAAGAATATGTTGTGGTGAATTGAGTTCTTGTGGTTGGATCATAAGCCAGTTCTAGATGCTTCAGATGGATTTTTTTGTTGACTTTTCGAGTTTTAGGAGTCTCTTGTATGGTCTTTATTTCTGTAAAGTGCTAGTTCTATTGGAAGGAGAAATCTGTTGTGATGAATTGAGTTCTTGTGGTTCACCGTAGCCTAGCTGTAGCATTGGTAGAGAAATACTGATTGAGAGTGACTAATAGATTTGTAAAACGCTTCAAATGGGTCTATTTGTAGACTGTTGAGTTTTAGTAATCTCTTGTATGGTATTAATTGCCTTACCCTGCAGCATTTTAGTATACCTTAGGTGTCGCAGGTTTAGACTGATTTGATCATTTTATTTGCTTTATGGCAGTCCATAACCTCAGATTCAACTTGCAGGTGGTTATCGGGTAAAGACCTGAAGACGGTTGCTCTCTTTGGTTGCCCAAGTTTGGAAAGAAGGGCGATATTCGCTGCTAAAACATTGCGCAAGTTTTTTGATATCCCAGAGAACAATGTAAGCTGTACATATACACTACACTGTCTTTGTCTCAATTTCCTTTGCTCCAACCGTATCTAACCAAGTCTTCTCTGCATAACAGGTATGCAATAAATGCGTGTTAAAAGAGAAATGCAAGTTTCCAAACCAGAGCGTATGGGATGGCAAGACACAGATCTTACATTTGTCTGTCATAATGAAAGTCATCACACTATATCCACTGGACTTGACTCATCCGAAGCTACAAGTTCCTCAAGAAGTACAAGACTCGATCTTAAGAGTGCTGACAGAGATTCAAAACCTAAGCCGAACTGTCTGTACTCCCCTCGCATAATCTAATCTTATCAATGATCCGTTTCTAGTAGAGAGCATCTGCAGTTTAGTGTCACCAAAAATATAAGACTTTTAACTTCTACTTTAAAGGTTAAAGATCCGAGTTGCTTCTTTTTTTACCATTACACTCGAGTTTGTGATTGTGATTATGATTGATCTGTTTTAGCGTCATCTTTGTTCATTGAGAAGACAACACTACTATAACAGTAACAAGACTGTAGTGTTAACAGTAATATTTTCAGAATTCAATTGTTCCAAACCAATCCGGTCCTTAGTCAAGCTTTTTCAGCTGAAAAACGGATGAAGAACAAATCGATCTAGAAAATTTGTACCAAAAAAATTTGGACCAATTCTCAAATATTGCGTGTCATCCTTGCTTAGGGACCATGCTAATCTTTTAACAAGGTGACAATCATACTAATGACCACAACTATATTTCACTGCAAAAAAAGAACCAGTATAATCTTACAATAGACCGAAGTTTAACCAATTTTAGTGTTAAGTAACAGAAACCTCTAGCTGAGTCAGAAGCTTTCTGGATAAGTATTGAGAGAAGAGACAAAAATTGCCCATTTCAAAATTAGGAGATAAACCCTCTCGCCTAACGAGCCACATGCATTGCTATCAAACGTCTTTGATTGATTCTTTCTTCTCCATGGCATCTCCAAGATCCTAAAAACACATAAATTCCCAAACTTTTTTTTCTAAATTTTGTGGCTTTTATCAATTTGAGAGCTATGTACTGCTTCAACCTCAAATTTCTCACCTTTAAACTTTTATTGGAGTTGTAAAGTTTGAACCTTTAAGGAGAAAAATGTCTGTGGAGAGATCTTTGGAAGCTTGGGAAGAGGTTCAGAGACATGGGCAAGATTTAGCTGATAGATTAGCTCAGGGGTTTACAGGTTTGATTCAAATCAATCCATCTTCATTTCAATGGCCGAATCATCAGAATTCGAAGCTTTTTGATATCGAATTCTCTAGTCAGCATTTTGGGGGAATTAGGGATTCTAGATTTGGTATTGACCAACCTATCAATGGTGTTTCGGCTATTATGGATATTGGGAACAAGATTGGTCAAGCTGGTGTTGATTTTAGAGCTGGATTGAATGTTATGGTTGAGCAGTTGTTTAGAAGGTTGCCTATACCGTTTCGACATGATGAGAATGTGTCTGTTTCTATTGAGAGAGATGGTGTTATAAGGAGTCATAAGGAGGACTCTTTTACTGTGTTGGAGGAGAAAGTTACAGAATTTGATTTAAGGAGTATTGGATTACTTGGGAGACCAAAGGTACTTACTTGTTCTTCTACGATGTTGTTTTGTAGTTCTGAAGTTTGTTTGTATATAACTGTAGAGATTGTCTAGAATCTAGATTGGACTGGAATGTAGGAGATGTCTTAGTGATTGAGTATACATATGCAAAGTTTGGGAACTTAGATACTTGTTGATTAATATATTGTTAACATAGGATGTGAATCTGTAAAAAGCTATTGATATTGTGAAATAAGTTTCAGTCTAGTCATTGCCAAGGTGAAATTTGTTTACAGATTGTGGTTTCTGCTTCTTGTTATATTAATTGCAGGGAACTTTTGAGATATCGTCAAGTTATGAAAGTAGAACAAGTGGTTTGGAACATTCATTAGCAGCCAGGGGAGATCTTTGGAGAGTAGAAGCTTCGACTTCAAGTTCAAGTGCAAGAGATGATAGTTCGTCGCTCTTTCTTCTCCAGCTTGGACCTTTGTTATTTCTGCGTGATTCAACTCTTCTTTTGCCTGTTCATTTATCAAAGCAACACTTGCTCTGGTATGGTTATGACAGAAAGGTATGATTAAAGCTCAAACGTTACTCTTTGCATCTTAAGGTTCTGCTCCAAAACTCGGGTAATAACGGTTATCTCTTTTCAGAAAGGTATGCATTCGCTTTGTCCGGCTATGTGGTCAAAGCATCGAAGATGGCTTATGATGTCAATGGTTTGCCTCAATCCTTTAGCCTGCGTAAGTGTCTTCACTTAGAATATCTATCTACACATATATGTGTGCTTTCCTTTGTATTCTTGCATAATGGAACTAATTCCGCGCATGAAACAGTCGTTTGTAGACTTGCAGTTCCCAAATGGACAGTTAACATATGTATCTGGTGAGGGACTTACGACAAGTGTCTTTGTTCCTTTATGTGGCGGTCTTCTTCAAGCGCAAGGTCAATATCCTGGCGATATGAGATTTAGTTTTTCTTGCAAGGTTGGTTAATAATGATTGATCAAGTATAGTCACAGTTCGTATCTTCAAGAGCTTGAAAAACTGTTTTCCCTTTACTTTGATGAAATAGACTAAACACGGTACACGAATCACACCAATGGTATATTGGCCTGACAAATCATTTGGAATTGGTGTTTCTCAAGCCTTGGCTTGGCGTAAGTCCGGTCTCATGATGAAACCAGCAATCCAACTTAGGTAATGTATAAACAACCTCTTTCGTTTCGAATAAAAAAAATGCCCTTTTGGTTACTCACAGACATGGAAACAACAGTGTGTGCTCTACATTTGGTGGAAGCAATCCCGGGACGAAAACCGAAGTTATTCACTCGTTGAATGACAACATAAATATGATATGTGGTTGCTCGCTCACCGCTCACCCATCAGCATTTGCATCTATTTCTGTAAGCCAATCTTTCTTCTTACTTTCCTCTCATTTTGACTCTCATATTCAGTTCTTATGACTCTTATTTCGGTATTTGCCTACAACTGCAGTTTGGTCGTTCGAAGTGGAATGGAAACATCGGAAGAACCGGAATTGTTGTTAGAGCTGATACACCTCTTGCAAGCGTTGCTCAACCTTCTTTCTCCATCCAAATCAATAATGCTATCGAATTCTGAGAAAACTATTTTGCTCTCATGATACCAAAGTTGTATATAGTGAATCATATCCATATTAATAACACAGAGTTTCACATTTCATACAGAATTTAGCTAGTAAATAAATGTAGAATTTTTTTTTTGTGTGGAAACTGCTGTGCTTTCTGTTGTTAATAAACATTGAATAAAAGAATCTAAAAGATGTACACTTCTCTACTCAATCTTCACCTCCTTAAGATCATCTAAAAGTTTCCTCGATGATTCTGATAGTTCTACTTCTTCTTGTTTCAGGTTATTGCTCTGCACAGAGGTTGAAGAATCAACCCAAGGACCATCCATCGACGACGAGCTTTTGTTCTCTCTGTCTCTTTGGAAGGTCGAGACTTGTGACTCGCTGCTGTCTTGTGATAAAAGCTCAAAAGCCTTAAACCGCATTGCAGCTGAACTACTTGGATCAGCTTCACGTTTCACCAATGATGGTTGGACTTCGATTTTCCCTTCTAACATACTTACAACAGATGACATTGGTGGTCTCAATGTAGGAGATGAGTTTGTGCAGAGTAAAGCAATGTTCAACATTCTCTTTGCTTCTTTCTTCGAAAAGCTTGTACCGAGATCCGGATCCACTAGTTCCAGAAGATTCCCTTGTTCTTGCAAGACTAAAGCCCAATCAAGAAGGTAAACAAACTCTTCTTTTGGTCTGTAGTTTGTGTTGCTCTTTCCACTAACAATCTCTAAGCACACAACACCAAAGCTGTATACATCCGCTTTGTCAGTTAAGTAACCTCTCATTGCATACTCAGGAGCCATGTAACCTCTGCATCAATGAAATAAAATGTTAATCCAACGCGATGAGTTCCAGAAAATATAAGTTTAAGAACACTCACATTGTTCCTGCAATCCTTGTGCTAATATGTGTATTCTCTTCTTCGTCGAGTTTAGCTAGACCAAAATCAGAGATCTTAGCATTAAGAGCCTGATCAAGAAGCACATTTGTTGCTTTTATGTCTCTGTGGACAATCTTTAGCCTCGATTCTTCGTGTAGATAAGCTAATCCTTTCGCAATTCCTATGCATATCTTGTTCCTTGTTGGCCAATCTAAGCGAAGTCTCTGTTTCTCTGAACCTGCAACAAGAAATAACCCCACAAGAGACATTAGTTGCAAGATCAAGACCGCAGATCTATCCTTCTTAAAAGGATACAAGACTAACCAAAGAGGGCTCGAGCGAGACTGTTGTTCTCTAAGTACTCATACACAAGTAAAAGCTCTTTCCCTTCAATGCAACAACCATAAAGCTTCACAAGATTTGGATGTTGCAACGCAGATATCATCCCGATCTCAGTCACAAATTCCCTGTTCCCTTGCTTTGATTTCGACGAAAGCTGCTTCACCGCGATGGTCATTCCATCAGAGAGTACACCCTGATAACCAAAACCCATCAATATTTATAATTCAATCTCACAAAACATATGGAAATGGAATAAGCAAAGCGAACATCACCTTATAAACCGGTCCAAATCCTCCTTCACCAATCTTGTTCTCAGAATCAAAGTTATTCGTGGCACGTTTGATTTGCTTCAATGTGAATGATCCCGTCTGCAGATCAAGTCCCCGAAGCTCTTCTGATAAAACAAAAAAAAAGTGAGATTTGAAATGATCAGAGATCTTGAAAATGACGAGCATTTCTTGCACAACAAAATAATGTTATCTTACCATTTTCATCCACTTCTTTTGAACGTAAGTAACCTAGTATTAAAAGTACTAGAAACGTGAAGACCGCACACGCAGCAACTACAATGCCCGCAACTGCTCCGTTCGACAATGATTTTCCGGTATCAACCTTGAAATCTACAACAAGAAGCCACAAAACATAGAAAGAACAATCTTTCACTCACCCCAAAACTGGTTTCTAACAATTTTTCAAGATTGAAAAACTCACTTGGTGTAATGGTAATGGCTGATATGAGAGGACCATAAACACCGTGGTCTGGTAATACGTTTGTGCCTTTCCCTGTCCACTGCAAATGAATCTCCAATGTAGTTCCATTTACTTGAAGATTATCGATTTGTATCGTGAACGGTTTACCAGCTCCTCCTGCTCTTTCCGCTATATTAAAGTCCCTCTCCAACAAATTCCCCTGAACAACAGAATCCGGTTAAGGAAACTGAAACTTTGATTGTGAAAAATGATATCATCTTTGTTGTGAAAACTCACTTGGACATAAATGTCGAATAATCGTCTCCCTAGGCTATTATAAGTCTGATCATTTGAGAACATAATCTCCGCAAAATGGAGCTGAACTTTGTAACTTCCTCTTATCATACAAAGTCCATAGTACTTAAGTGACTGTGGAGAGAGACGGGCTGTTTTGTAATACTCTGGAGTTGATTCATTGATCATGTTGAACCTGTCGTCTGCTAAAAACCGAGCACCACCATCGCCTATGTAACGTCCATAACTACTTAATCCCCATCTTTCAGAAACAGAAAGGAATGTTGATTCTCCTCTAGTGTCTAAGTCTTCCTCATACGTGTCTTTTCCTATCTCGAGTCCTCTTCCTCCACAGTTGATGAACAGAGAAGACTCTGCGAGAAAGAAAACCCGAAATTAATAATGTTCTTAAGTTTGAAATCTTTAAGGTGTTAGATGTTAAGTATATACACTCACGTTCTGCTTTTACGGGACATGGAAGATCTTCTTTCAAGCACCATTCAACACTACAAGTAGAGAAGTTTTATTTATTCGTATTACGGGTTTTATGAAACTGAAAGGAGGGAGAAAGACAAAGGAGACTCACGAGTTATCGGTTACTGACGGGTAGCTAGAGACCAAGTTCCTGAAAGGTTTTACCAAAATCATATATGTAAGGATGCATATTACTTCCAACTCAAAACCAATTTGCAATGTTCCATCATATTACCGATGTGAGATATGTTAACAATAAAATTTAAGTATAAACCAATAACAGAATTCTCGATATGAAAACAACAGTAAATGCTTACACACTAAGTTGACGACAGCTTTGATGAGTTGGCTGCTCAGTGAAATTGTTGTAAGACAAATCTCTGAAAAAAGATCAAGGAATGACTCGATAAGCATATGATATATCAAAAAATGTTCGGTCTTATACAGAAACCACAAGGTAATTAAGTTTGCTTACATGTAGTGTTTACTGTCTAGGAGAAATTGAGGAACTCGACCTGTTAATGAGTTATGACTCAGAAACCTATAGCACCAGTAAAAGAATCAGTTTTTCGAGGTAACGGGTTAATTAATATCTTCTAATATTTGATCATTTTAAAACTTACATATAATTATAGTCGAGTTCCTGAAATGAGCCTGGAATTGGACCATTTAACATGTTTGAGCTTAAATCTCTGCATACAAATGCTTTAATGTGAGATTTTGATCAAATTATTTAGCAATTCAAAAACTTGATTTAGCAAGAGAGTTTAACTTACAGTCGCTTCATCGCCCTCATAAAACCAATGTACTCCGGAATTGGACCACTTATCATACAACTTCTTAGTGTTCTAGTGAAGTTATTGAACCAAAAATAGTTGTTAAAACATTGTCTGATGAAACAGTGTATATAACTCTAATCAAACTTGAACTTACAATTCTTCCATATTCGTCATATTTTGCAGGTCTGGAAAAGGAAAAGCCGATCCTTTCAAATCGGTTATCCTCCTGATTAAACACAGATTTTTTTTTTTCAGAAAATAAATTTGGAAGAGAATGCAAAAAATACGGTATTGTTGAACTCTTTGCTTTACTTACAATGCACTCAAGTTCCTCAAGTTTGATATCGAAGCTGGAATTGGGCCTTCCATTGATGTACCTTGAAGATCTCTGAAAATCAACAGTTCTGTCACTACAAAACTTCATTGTGTTTCTTGAGAAGAAGTAATCCAAGACATGATAATTACTCACAGCCTTTCGAGTAGAGTCCAGTTTCCGATAAAATCAGGTATCTTTCCAGATAGAGAGTTTCCATCAATGCGACTACAAGGAACAGAGAGAAACTCTTAGAATCATTCCAAAGAAACAACATTGTTGAAATTCCTCACCGTTTATGTTACTTACAAATCAGTCAAGTTCTTGAGATTGCTTAAGGACTCAGGGATTCGACCCGTGAAGTTGTTCGCCGAGAGAAGCCTGTAACAATAAACCAAATCAATTAGTAAAATTGTAGGAGCAATATATACAAGAACAAAGGATCTTACAATCTTTTTAAGCTTCTTAAGTTCCCTAGATTTGAAGGAAGTGGTCCTGTGAATAGATTATTTTCCAAATTCCTGTCAAATTTTTGTTCTTTGCAATATTAGAAATGTCTTCAATTATGGTTTGAAGAAAACAAAAGAGATTAGCTATATGTAACATTACAAGTCAGTAAGTGTACTAATGGTTCCGATTCCAGGAGGAAATGGTCCAGAGAGACGGTTTCCGGTTACTGACCTGTTTGTTGCAAATGCAAGAATCATTACATCCTAGATCGGTGATGAATACAACCAAATGTCATCATAAGAAACAAACAAAACAAACAGAAAATGTAGAGAATGGTTTACAGGATTTCAAGCGGAATCCGAGACAAAGTCGAAGGTATTGTTCCATTGAGGAAGTTCCGAGGAAGATCTCTGTAAGAGAAAGAACAAAATGAATTCTTGAGTCCCAAGTTTTTAAAACCATGAAAGAAAAATCAAGAAACAGAGAGAGCATTCGGTGAGTACAAAATTTTATAATTACATCTCTCGCAGACGTGGGAGGTCCCCAAATTCAGGCGGGAAAATCCCAGGCAAACTGAAACTTTTAAGACGACTGTTTTGTATGCAATCAAGCAAAAAAAAAACCTAAGTTAGTTCCTTGTTTACCAAGTTACACAATAGAAATGACAACATTGAAAGTAGTACAAGTGTTTTTTTTAACTTACATGTTAGTGACATGACAAGTGTTGTTTACAGAACAGTCGCAGAGGATAGTACCGTTTCCTGGACCGGAAGTGAAGTTCCAGTTTTGGTTCGAACAAGAAGTTCTTTCGATGTTGATTGTTTGGTTTTGAAGCTTTCTAAATATGGTTCGTAATGTTTGAACTGAACCAAGCAATGGTAGTCTAGTGGTTGAAATTGGCTTGGGGCAAGGTATATGGACCTATCAGTCCTGAGTTCGATTCCCACCGGAAACTAAATTATNAAACCCCCCGGTAAAAAAAAAAAAAAAAAAAAAAAAAAATGTTTGAACTGGTTCAAAAAACAAAAAATGTCAAACAATTTGATAGTTGAAAATTTTAAGTCAAACTTTGATTATATAAAAGATGAAAGCAATTAATCAACTGTCTCTCTTAGCTTTTTATATATGTCAAATTTGACCCTATGACATTAAAAATAAAAGTGGCAATTTTTTGTCTTTTATTTTAGGTTTCCAATGTTACATTTCAGACAAATTCACATGTAAGTAAAACATTTCAGACACATTGAGTATTGATTCAATGTATCCTCGTTTGGATCTATCAACTCAACTAGAGGATTAAAGAAAATCATGCCTCTTGATTGATGATCTTAATCAAATCAATATAAGGGATAAAAAATACTTTTTTTTTCTCAAAAACAAAATCTCTTTGATAACAATTCGCTACCGAACAATACACTTCTTATAATTGTAGAGAACCTAAAATAATAATAATTTTTTTTTATCTAAATATCAATAAAATAAATAATAAAAATATTTGAAAATTATTCAAATATTTCCATGCATCAGATAGTCTGATATACTAATTATATACGCAGGAAATTAATTGCACACATACGATTAATTGAACCAATTATACTTAATCGATTCCGTGAAATAGGATTTTGCAATTCAATAATTGCTGTAAGTCCATGTAATTGAGTAGATCCTATATTTTCCAGCTTTTTTATATGTCAAATTTGACTCTGTGACAAGTTGATTTTTTTTTTTTTTTTTCGTTTAANGAAAATTTGTTTTTTTTTTTTTTTTTTTCGTTTAAGGTTTCCAATGTTACTTTCCGGAACAATTTAGTGTAATAAATATGTAAACATCGGAAAAGAAAATTAATAATGGAAACCCTTTTGAAAAATTTCTTGATTTATTCTGGAAATTAATCAGGTACACATAACAAATCTAAATAATAATAATAATAATAATAATAATAATAATAATAATAATAATAATAATAATAATAATAATAATAATAATAGTAATAATATAATAATAATAATAATCATTTGAAGACAGGAAAAATAGAGTTGTTTTTGGGTTTCAAAATATAGTTATTTCTCTGATGTTGAAACATTATAACTTTTTTTTTCAATTAATTTTTGGGTTTGTAAGAATGAAGTATCAAATTAAAAAGTTGAACCAACAACTTATTATTTGAAATATGAAATTAATTAAAGTGATACCAACCTTCTTCTTCTGGTAAAAGTTGAGCATTTGATCCACATACATGAAAGCAGAAAAAGATGAAAAGAAGAGCATACATAACTTTCTCAGCTGAGAAAATTAAACCCATATTTTGTATTTTCTTGGAAAACGCAGATAGACTCTCAAATAAAAAAGCTTTTAGTGTTCACCTATATATATAAAATAAAGAAAGATATTAGAAATGTATTCTTTATAAACTAGCCGCCGAAAATGATTTTCTGTGTATATGGCTAAAGAACTTTACAATTTCAAATGACGTATATGGCTAAAGAACTTTACAATGTCATATGACGTATATGGTTGATGCACTAAATAGTAAATACATCATCTTAGCATTTTGGCTGAATAATCTTTTGAGTGTAATAATGTTCAACAATGTACATTTGGTGATAATAGACTATCTCGCATTTGTAATTTCTTTTTCAACACCAAGCAAAGATTAGAACGGTTGATCAAATCAAACCGAAAAATTAGAATCTTCATAATATATATCATAATTTATTAGTCAAATACATGCCAAATTATTTATATTCGTATTTAAAATACACGGAACCTGAAAAATATAGAAGGATGAAAATTGTTTCTTGATTTGTTTGAATTCTTCGACGTAGATGGAAAACACTGATAAATCGACCATGCTTTGTAAATATAAATCATGAACTATTTTTTTGGAATATAGAATTTGTAAATGAATTCTATTTGATTTATCGAAACCAAATCGTATTTGGATCTATTAAAATATCCGGTTAGTAATCTATAAATAAATCCTAAATAATTAGTAAGTTAGGTTATAAAAATGTCATGTGTATGAACAGTGAACAGTGAACAGTGAATAAAGTAGAGAAAACTATGTTTTATATTGACACAAAAAAATCTAAAATGGTGTAGTATGGGATTTTGGTATGGTTAAAGACTAATGTACCCTTCTGAAAATAAAGACAGATTCAAATGTAGATAATCACTGTGAGTGGATATAGAGGAATACATAAAGGTCTCTTGTATAATAGGATAACTCCTTGTATTATTGGCCATTTACTTAATAATTAGTCAAAAAAAATAAATACGCTGATATATTGCAATTCAAACTTTGACCAAAAAAATAATGTCTATATTGCAAGTTAAACAAAACATTCCAATTCAAATTAATATTTAAGAAAATAAAACATTACATTTTAATAAGTAACCATAAACAAATATATAAATAAGCACTCATGTGGACTGGAAGAACCTATCACACAAAACATAATCATAGATCTATCATAATCTTTCTTTATTTTTAAAACAAAATTTTGAATCAAAGAAAATGGTGAGTGTCATGAAGGTGATGTTGATCATGACGTTACTAGTGATGAGTGTGAGTGCAAAGACGGAAAAAGAGTGTAGAGAAACAACGTGCAAGAATGCTTGTAAACATGTCGGTTTAGATTGTCCTGATTGTGTTACTCGATGCGCTTATTCTGGTAACCAAACTCTCATCCTCTTTGTAACTAATTAGCTATATTATAATAACTATACATCATTCGTTTTTATTGTACGATTTTTAGACTCATTAAGTTCATAAACAATAATTATATTTGATAATACTTTCAGAAACCAGCAACATAGACAAGAGGACTTTGTGCATGAGGGGTTGTGAAGATCTTTGTGCCCCGGACTTTGATTGCCTCCAACGTTGTATTAAAAAGTGTCCCCCTAAAGCTTGATGTATCTCTTCTCATGGTTTAATTATTTATACCCGAAGTACTTTTGATGTTGGGATGTAGTTCACATGAAAAGATAATACATTATAATCATGCCAAAATACAATTAATAACACTAAGAGTTTTTATGAATAATTTGATGGTATCACAAAATTTCTGAAGTTTTTTTTTGTTGCAATTTTGGCTTGGACAATGAAAATACTAATGTGTTGATTGTATTAAGAAACGGAATTAGGTCTTTTACTAAATACAAGTAGTGACATGACGTGTGCAAGAAGATGGAACGTAACGCCTGAATTTGAAGCAAAATTTCTAAGCTAGATCCCCCTTCTTATAGTGTCATCTATATTCACATGTGTAGAAAGAGTTGTTAGGTTCCTTAACAATTAGTTCTATTTGGTACCTATGATGTAAAGTAGTTATGAATCATCTAAATTTATTTCTCATCCTTTATTCTAAGATCATGAAAACAAAATGTTACACAATCTTAAATGTTTTTTTTTTTTTTTTGGGATAAACCGATTGGGAATTATGAGCATTCGGTCCATAATTTCCCATAGTACCCGGAGTCAGCCTTTAAAAATCCCAACTTAAAAAATAATCTTTCATACCAAAGGTGGTTTAAACCCGGGGCACAAGGGAACCAACCCCCTTGCATTACCACTAGGCCAACAACATTTTGGTACACAGTCTTAAATGTTTTTTTTTTTTTAAAGACACAATCTTAAATGTTATAAAAAAATATTTTGTGTATGTGGTCTCGTCCTTAGACTTAAGATCATGGAATTAAAATGTTCTAAACTCTTAAATGTGTAAAGTTTTATATATATGGTTCTAAAAAATTTTGGGTTGTTCGACATAAATAAACAATGCATGCATCACAATATATAAATGATTCGATGGATAAATCAACGTGTAGCGCGGCTACTCATCCAGTTATATCTGAAACACGTAAAGTTCATAAAAATAGACTCAGGGAAACAACAAATTCTAACTAGACTAAAAACAAATACAAATTAATCATGAGAATTATATATTATAGCATAAAACATCAATAGAAAAAATATCGGAAATTTTTTAGAGCTACGCTCCCCCAGTTCCACCTCTCTAGCAGGCGATTAGGTCTCCCTGCTGCTCTTCTCTCCCTTACCTGACTCCGAGCAAGATCCTTCTCTCCTCGTCTCGCCTTCCCTCATGACTTAGCCAATTCAATCACACATCTCCAATCTTCCTCCCGAGTCTAACGGGACCGACGAAAGTCAGCCGCTTTGTAACACCCCGGTTCTCTTAAACCGAGATTGTTTCAGTTATTAATTTGTTGTTGAGGCTCAAAGTCATATATCTTAAGACTTATGTCCTGAAGTTGCAAAAAACAGAAAATTGAAAAGGGAAAGAGGAGCCCTACTTTTCACTACGCCGTAACACATATTTATCTTCTCCTCTTAACCAAAACTCACTGTGATATCCCTCCCTCTTCAGTTTCAATCCCTTCTCATCACTAGAATGGCCTCCTCAAGCCTCCTTCATCCTCCATGAGTCATCCTCTTGCTCCTCCTCCTCATCTACCATATCCTCAATTCCGAGCCGGCATTTTCTGAGTCTTTTCCGGTGACTCAGGAAGAACTAGATGTCGAGCCACCCATGGATGGGAAGATATTTGTCTCAGCTTTCCATGAAGCCTGAGATCACCTCAATCGGAATTATATCCAGAGAGTTATGGTCATTCTCCTCCAAGATGTCCAGTCTGCCGCAACATCCTTCAACCCGAACAACCAACTTTAGAAGCGTTTTTCCAGTGACTCAGAAGGCTTTAGACAACGAGTCACCCATCAACGCGAAGGCCTGTGTATCAGCTTTCCAGGAATCATGAGATTGTCTCAATCAGAATTATAACCAGAGAGTTATGACCATTTGTCTCCAGGAGGTTCATTCTGTCCGTAACAGTAATGTGCAGTCCGAACAGCTAACTTGAAAGGGGCATATCTGGAGTTACAGAATGAATCAGACGGTGCACTACTTATCAAAACGAAGGTCCAGACGTAATCTTTCCATGGAGATAAGAATCATAACGATCCGAACTATCTGCAGAAAGTTATAGGCATTCGGCCTCAGTCTGTCATTTATGTCCAAACTGGTTTTAAGGTGAGGACATGTTTTGTCTCATTCCTAGTTCAAAAGTTACTTGTGCTACTGTGTTAAGACCATGTCAAGCCTTTTGTGTGTTATGTGTGATGAGTTAATTAAGATTAGAGTGTATGTGTATTGGGTATTGTATGTTGTGTCATGAGGTCTGCTCTTTTGAAAGAGATAATGATTCATGTGATGATGTGACTGTTATATGTGGTTGTATATGAAACTGTTAGGTTGTCATGTTATTCAGAATTCGGTAGTATTGCTTTCGTTGGTCAAGGATACATTCCTAGCCCATTCGGTTCTGGTTATAGGAGACGTCCTTAACCCATTCGGT
>OVAP01000194.1:25403-45436 GCA_900406295.1 Aurinia saxatilis | reverse complement strand
TGGTGACTGCCGGCTTAGGTTTGTTTCTTGGTTGTTGTCATATTCTGGTTCAGTCTGTAATTCTGGTTCAAATTTTAATAAAATTTAGAATGACAAAAAAAAAGAGTTGATCAATGTGAATGTGATGATGGACAGGACAGAGGAAAGATCAAAAATCTGGTGACTCACTTGCCACATGTACCATATACCATGCTTCCATCCGGTTTTATGGTTCGTATTTGGGTTTTGGATATAGTTCTATCCGGTTCGTCAACATGATTCTAATGGTTTGGTTTGAATATTGTTCCAAAAAATTTATTTGAATTTTCAAAATTGGACCATAATTAACCCTCACATTGTGGTTGTGAATGATAATAACAATTAGTGAAGAGATCAGAGTAAGAAAGAGTTGGGAATAATGTTTTGTGTATTTATTTTGTGTTGTACTTGTTAGAAAAAAATCTTAGCAAATCTAATATCAATGTATAAGCTACCATCTAGGATGATAATAATCTTCACTACACAATGTATGGATCGTGTAATGGCGAAAAAATATAAACAAACAGAAATACTAGTGTGATTTATTGAAAAATGATAGTATTTGAAGTGATAACAATAAATCACATTTTTACAAAATGGTAGTATATGGTCAATTCCCATTCATAATCTATAATTTAATTTTTACAAAATTAATGTATAAAAGACTTTAGTCTGAAACAGATCTTCGGATTATAACCATATATAATATAAATTCTTAGTTTTAAAAATTAAAAATAAAAAAAATTGATCTTAAATCGATTTTGTAGATTCTGTTTGATTTCTAACTCGATTTGATTCAGTTTAGTCGGTTTAGTTCAGATCTTATACAATTCTAAAGTTCACGGTTTGGTCATAATCCTCCTATTTCAGGCCTAATCATGGCCTAATTCTTCAAACAGCCCATTAACAAAGCTTACAGGGCAATATTCAGAAGGGTAAATCCGTCATAATTTCCGAAATCGTGGCTCCTCCTCCGTATCCTTTCCAATTCCAAACCTCTTGAAACCTTTATAGTTTCCCTCTCAAAAGAGTTCCTCGTAAAGTTCACACCTTTTCACTCTCACAAATCACAAATCACAAATCTGCAATCTCCAACTCTCATAATCACAAACTTCCTCAATTTCCGATTCGATTTACAAAATTCACCGATCTGTAAAAAGCCCAGATTTCAAGAAATGGGGGAGATTCTGACGGCGGGAGCAATCGGGAAGATTATGAACAAAGAAGTGGTTAACGAGCAAGACATGGTTCCTGTACTACAAGTGACAGAACTGAAACTTGTTCAGAGCAAGGCGGCTCAACAACAACAACAACAGAAAGATCCATTAAAGGAGAGGTTTAGGATGTTGTTATCAGATGGGACTTATCTGCAACAAGGAATGTTAGCGACTGATCAGAACTATCTTGTTAAAGATGGGAATCTTCAAGCCGGTTCTATTGTTCGTCTCACTAGCTTCATTTGTAATTTCATCCAGAACCGAATGTAAGTAATTCAATTTTTTATTCTTGCTCTAAATTAGTCTAATGTAATGTAGTGGTTTCATCCTTAAGATTACATTTTTTTCAAAGGATTGTTCAATTTTGAGTCTAGATTAGTCTAATGTAATGTAGGGTTTCATCTTAAGGATTACATTTTTCTGATTCGACAGGATTGTTTAATTTTAAGTCTAGAATATGGTTTAATGTAATGTACTGGTTTCATCTTAGAGATTAGTTTATTGAAAAAGACAGGATTGTTATCGTTAGGCAACTAGAGGTTATTACAACCAATTGTGGTAGTATAATGTAAATCAATGTATTGGTTTCATCTTAAAGATTACATTTTTTTATGACAGGATTGTTCAATTTTGAGTCTATATTAATCTAGTGTAATATAGTGGTTTCGTTTTAGAGATTGGTATATTGAAAAAATGATTTTTTTTTGTTTTTGGTGGACAGGATTATTATTGTTAGGCAACTAGAGGTTATTGCAACGAATAGTGGTAGTATAGGCCGTCCTGTTCCAGTGGGGAAGCCTGATGAGCGGCGTGTAGTGGTGGATTCTGGTAATAAACCGACGAGTACAAATGGTTTTGAGCAACAAGGTAGAGTTGAATCGAGTGGTGTTGGCCGTCAGAGTAGTGAGACCAGTCATGCAGCTGTTTCACATCAAGTTGGTCAACAAAGAGAAGTGTTTGGTTCTGGTTTTTCTGGATCGGCAGCAGCTTCTACTCGAGCATACGGTAATCCATCTGCAGGTACTGGTTCTGGTTATCCTGGAGGACCAGCAGCTTCTACTCGGGCATACGGTGATGGAGTCCCGAGGCAGGACTATGCTCGTGATCCTCCTCGTCAGCCTGCTTATCAGCCACGGACACCACAACCAATGTATGGGAACAGGGGCCCTGTAGCAAGGAATGAAGCTCCTCCTAGGATAATTCCGATTAATGCTTTAAGTCCGTATTCGGCTAGGTGGACTATAAAGGCTAGGGTGACGTGTAAAGGAGAACTTAAGCGATATAGCAATCAGCGTGGGGATGGGAAAGTGTTCAGCTTTGATCTTCTTGATTCTGATGGTGGAGAGATACGTGTAACTTGTTTTAACGCTGTGGCTGATCAGTTCTTTGACATGATTGTTCTTGGTAATCTCTATCTTGTTTCAAGGGGAAATTTGAAACCTGCTCAGAGGAACTTCAATCATCTCAACCATGATTACGAGATCATGCTGGATAATGCGTCAACGATAGAACAATGCTACGAGGACGATCCTGCCATTCCGCGCCACCAGTTCCGCTTTGTTTCCATAGGTGATATTGAAAGCATGGAAAATAACAGCATTGTTGATGTAATTGGTGTTGTTTCATCTGTTACTCCTACTGGATCAATTATGAGGAAAAATGGCACTGAAGTAGAGAAAAGAGCACTTCAGTTGAAGGATATGTCTGGTCGAAGTGTTGAGGTAACCATGTGGGGTCACTTCTGCAATGCAGAAGGACAGACGCTGCAAAATCTTTGTGATTCTGGAGGGTTTCCGGTTCTTGCTCTTAAGGCAGGTAGGATAGGTGATTTTAACGGAAAGGCAGTGAGCACGATAGGATCAAGTCAGTTGTTCATTGATCCAGATTTTGTTGAAGCTCAGAAATTGAAAGAGTGGTTTGAGAGAGAAGGAAGGAATGTTCCTTGTATCTCCATATCTAGGGAGTTTATAGGCAGTGGCAGAGTAGATGTTCGTAAAACAATCTCTCAAATTAAGGATGAGAAACTAGGGACTTCAGAAAAACCGGACTGGATTACAGTCAGTGCCACCATTATATTCATGAAGTTTGACAACTTCTGCTACACAGCTTGTCCTCTTATGAATGGTGATCGTCCATGCAGCAAAAAGGTCACTAACAATGGAGATGGCACTTGGCGTTGTGAAAAGTGTGATAAATGCGTCGACGAATGTGACTACAGGTACATACTGCAGCTTCAGTTACAGGACCATACAGATCTTACCTGGGTTACAGCATTCCAGGAAGCTGGTGAAGAGATAATGGGCATGCCTGCTAAAGATTTGTATTTTATCAAGCATGAAGATAGGGATGATGAAAAATTCGAAGAAATCATCCGCAGGGTTACTTTCACCAAGTATATCTTCAAGCTGAAGGTAAAAGAAGAAACATTTAGCGATGAACAGCGTGTGAAAGCAACAGTCGTGAAAGTAGACAAGCTGAACTATTCATCAGATACCAAGACTCTTCTAGATGCTATGGATAAGCTCAGAACCGGAGATGCAGGTTCGCTTCCTGTGAAGCAAGAAGGGTCTCATTACAGCTCTGCTGCAGTTAACACCGGTGCTGGAAGCTCAGGAATCAGAGGTCCCTCATCAGTGGATAGAAGGGAATTTGGTGTACCTGCAAACCAATCGGGTCAATACGGAAACCAGTATAGTAATGGCTCTAGCCTCCCTCCTGGTGGTGCTAATAGTGTTAGTGCGCCGCAGGGACAGTACATGGGTGGCTCTTACAGAGGCGCTTCAGAAAGTTACGGAGGAGGACTACCGAGGCAAAGTAATGGAAACTACTGAATTCTCAATCATCATTTGATGATGCGCTTTCACTCTTTTTGTACACTTTCTGTTTAAGGTTTTAGTGCTAGGCTTTGCTGGAGCCTCTTTACGTCATATATGCATATTAGGTTCTCTCTTTTTTTTTTTAGCAAACTGCAAACACGTTTTGTGACCTTAATTAAGTTTCTCATTTAAGAATGGTGTGTTTTCCAATGTGTGTGCTCACTGTATGGATGTGCTTCTTTCATCTTCAAGTTTGTGGGAGTTCCAAACCCAGACAAGATCACAAAACACTTGCGTTCTCTTCTCAACAGTTTCCTGTTGGATTTGATTTCTGGATCGTTTAGGCAAGGGCAATAACCTTTTATTCATGCCCATGTCAGGGCTTAAATGATACTGTGTCTGATTACACATTAAACAGTTACTGGATAACAAAACCTCACACAGAAACACCGAATCCTCGCAAGTAATTTGATTACATGTATTAATTAAGCAACCATCTTTTAGCTGATGATTAGCTTCCTTCGGGTCTTTAGTAACAGAGTCCGGTTGATTTAGTAGATTTACCAACATTCACATGATAATAGACATCCTTGACTCCTTCCTCTGCACCACAATGGCTACCAGAAAAACCTTCAGTGTGGGGCCGGATGTATTCAGGAACGGTCGTATCCATGGTTGTTTCAATGGTAACCACTTTCTCCTTCTCAGCCAGAGCTATGAGACGGTAACGTTCAGCTCTAGACCCAATTACCTGTCCCAAGATTGAAGCTCCAATGGTCAAAGCCATGGCTGTCTTTGGCATAAGCACAGATTTCCTAAGCATAGCTATGAAAGGCACTGCGGCGTGTACTGCTACGAACCACGAGGGAGAAAACTTTACAGTGTGTTCTCTCCAGATACCAAGCGGAACGTTTGCAGCCATACCCATGAGAGCGATGGCAAGCATCTTTGCAGGTAAAGGTTGAGGTCTCAGGTTTTTCACCAGAGCAGTCTTGGAAAGTGCAGCTCTCGCAGCCATTATAGGTGCTGGGCATTTGTACCTCATACCAGGTGGTGGCTTCAATACAGATGCCACAAGAGGTATAACATGGCTCACAGCTCTGTAGGACTTGGCGATTGGACAATTCCCGCTTTTCAGCCAGTCATCTCCAACGGCTTCATGTTTAGACGAGTTACCCGACTGCCAACAAGAACAAATGTATCAAGTTTTTCGTCTCACCAAACAAGATTTAGAGCACATAATCCCATGGAAAACCATTCGACATTTAACATTTGTTAAAACTACCTTTTCATTAGAAGGTTTAGGTTTCTTCTGTTGCTTCTTCCATTTCTCCGAGAAGGGACCAAAACCAAAAGGCCCTCCAGGACCAAATGCCGACAGACTTATGGTGGCAACCTTCCCCGCCAAAGGATTGAATTGCGGAGCACGAGGAAGAGCACTCTCACCTTGACAATCATTTCCAAAGCTCGACTCTTCAGTCAACGGCACAATACCATCCTTCCCATGAAAGAGTTTGAACGCCGAATCAAAACCAGGACCATCCTCAAAAATCGGACCTTTACCTCCCTACACCCAAAATATCAGTTAAATGACCAATGCTTAACACTAACATAATTTCGACGAACATCGTAGAAAGGCTTTTACCGGAATCGGGAAGCTCAAGGACGAGAAGGAGAAGTTGGTAGGCTTGTTAATGTTCCTCAAAAAGGGACATCTCTGGATGCTTTCCGCAGCAAAAGGGCACTCAGATGATTCTTGATTCATTGTTAGAGAACGTTCACTGAGCAAAAAATTACTTGGAAGATTAAAATTAACAAATCCAACGGTCAATTTCTACTCATCCATAAATCATCATCAATGAAGAAGGATTCATGAAGAGACAAACACAAAACTCGAGAAATTTCAAAAACAATTTAACAAATTTTTGACATAAAGAACATACAAAGTTCAACCTAATTAGAGAAATTTCAAGCTCAAGCTCAAACAAACCCTAGAAACATTCCAAATCAACCAGATTAACAGAAATGACTACTATCAAATCAAAATCCACCATAGATAGTAGAATTTCCACTACAGAATATGCAAATTTACATGAAAATTCGAATTGATTTCTCCAAATCTTAACCATAATTCATTTGGGTTACTTAAATGATACAAAAAGCTTGAAATGAAGAAAATCGTCGAGAATTCAATGAAATGAATGAGATCGGAAAATGAGAAAGTCACCGGAGAATTTGTCTTACCCTGATTTCGCCGGAAAAGGGAATTAACGCAGAGCAAAGGTAGATTTGATGAACGTGTGGCCAACACAGACGCTGGGAAAACGAGGTTTTTGTCAGAAATGTTGAAATTGTGGCTTTCTCGATTAAACCGAAACATTTGGTAGTAAACCGGTTATAGCCGGTTCGGTATATCTTTGGATTCCTTTTTTTGGTAAATCCAAATTTAAAATTTACATAACCGTAATTTCATAGATCAATCGAAACTGCTAAGTTTTAATTCGTGGAGTAATAGGTATAAGATTATTTGATCCATTTCGGTTTGAATCTGTTTTTTTTTTTTTTAAATTGTCAGGTTTTAAAAATTAGTTTTATCCGGAATTAAATTATACTTTGGTTCTATTTATTTTGGATTACATTTTTTGTTTTAGAAAATAACTTTCATTTTTAGATAAAATTGTATTTTGGTTCCGTTTTGTACACAAATAAATTTATAATAGAACTGATTAGCCAATTTTAATTGAATTTGTAGATTAATTTACATAGTTTTAGATGAAAATCTAGTTGTTCGATTAATCAAGTTTTATTTGGTTCAATTCTATTTCATACAGATTAATTTTATAATTAGATTAGGTTTGACTTTGAGAATTTCGGTTCAAATCCGAGAAACTTGGTTCAGTTCGGGAATGCAGTCTAACCTTAGGGGAGGGAATGTCTAGTACTAACTGTTTAATCTCCTTCAGTCTACCTATCCGTGATTAGTGGAAACGTAGGAAAAATATGGCAAGTCGTATTCTTGATTATATTCTTATGCAATAATGCAAATACAATGAGAATGAATATTGATTGGATACAATTTTAGAAAAATCAAAGGAATCAAACTAGAAATATCTAAGAGCTTGTTGACTACACCAAAATAAAAGACATAGTTGCAACTTGCAACATATGCTATTGAAATGGATACATTTTTAGAAAACAAAAACTAATGCTATGGTATTGAAATGGTATATTCTTATGTTGAGACGAACACAAATTGGAACTTATTGCCAATATACCAGAGACATCAATCATTAAAAGAAGTAAGTGTAATTCAGCAGGAACACATGCACGAATAAATTATCATTGATGTAATGTGAGTGATTAAGTAGCTACTTTCTTAGAATTTTAATCCCTTTTATGGTTTATTGAATAAAACAATTCCAATTTTAATATTATGGTGTAAAAAGGCCTAACAACACATGGGAAGATGATGCAACATTAACAGATTCCACATGCAGGAAGGTGTGTTTCCATTTTCCAACCTTAGACTTATTCAAAAGTATTTAGTTCTTAAGTCACTCAATTCACTAACATACGCCATGATCTGTCGTTTTAACAAAAATAAAATAAAATATATTGTTATTCTACAACTCCTATTTCATTTGTAATCTTAAGAGGTGTGCATGATTGATTAAGGTTGTAAAAGTTAGAGATTTATACTGAGGTCAATTTAAAATAGAAGTTACTTACAGTTTAGTTTTTTTTTATTTTTTTGAATAACTAAAAAAATTTAAATCTAGACCCGTACATGTTTTCATGTTTGATACCAAATTATATGATTTGGTTCTAAAAACCACTCGGACTAGCAATCTTAAAACTTGGTCTGATAATTTTTTATACTCGAGCTATTATCTCTTGATTATAGTTTAGTTATTAGTAATATGGTTCAATCTAAAAAATCACTCAAATAAGCAGTTTCAAAACTTTGTTTGAGATTTTTTTTTCCCAGTCGAGATATTGTCTCTTGTAGTTTAGTTATTAGTATAAACCGATGTCTTACATTGACCAACAAAGTGAACTTTTCAGCTTGAGTTAAACACAAAGTACACTACTTATTTACTTGCAGAGGTCAAATTAGTACAACTAGATAATAGTAGAATATATATGGAATACTATTTATATAACATGGTCGTAGAGGAAAAATTAAATTGAACGCGTTGTAATTAGTCAACACTTAATAATTCAGTACTGTTGTATTCTTGTAGATCTATCCCAGGTGACAAACCCACCGACTAAAACTCGACGTGATCCCAACAACATCAGCTAATTAATTAATTAATTTCGAATCTGTTCATCTATTTTCGTGATATTTTTAAGTATTGTTGTTATTATAGTACAGTATAAAGTCAGGATAATTTTGGGTAGAATAATGTTGTTCCGATTTTTATTCAAACACATTATGTTGTTCCGTGTTTTCTCTCTCTCTTTTAATCTTATAACTAAATGAGAATGATTTTGATACTAGACGAAATTACACTTGCTCTATATGATGTAGTAGCCAAGAAATCAATAAAACCGAATTTGAGAGAATGCCACAATCATGAAAAACGATTTAAGAAAAGAATCATTTTTAACGAAAAATACGTTTAAAAAAAATTGAAATGTAAAATTATAATATATTTTTTCCTAACTCTATAAAATCGTTATGTAATGTGACGACACTTTGCGAAATATGAAACCCATAAAAAAACCACGACAAACTATTCAACCAATACGTTTAAGTGACTGATTGTTTGGACTGTAATTCTTTCTTACAGCTCTATTTTCTTAAAAAGTAGTAAACAAATATCAATCATGCTGTAGCTTTAGTGTTAGAGTTACAATTTTTCAAAAAATCAGTAGAATTTTTACCAATCAAGTTTTAACTTTATTTTCTTAACTTACAGCAAAAAAAAAAATTGCGGCTGTAGATGACAAATTTGTACAACTTTATCATATGAGTTGTACAAGTTATTTATCAATTATAATTTATAAAAAGGTTAAGAAATAAAAGAAATACATCAATTTTATCATATTCATTTGGGAATTTATTATTTACAGCTTTGAAATAATATAATTTTATCAAATTAATTTTATCATATTCTAACTAATACAAATCTGGTATGATAGACGAATAATTAATTTATACACACATATCACATATTATTACCAATCATGCTTTGCATTTAAAATACTTACAGCGCAGAATTTACAGATACAACCAACAAACCTACAACAAAATATCTACAACGGATCTACAGCTACAACCAACATACCTACAAATAAATTATGCAGCAAAATATTTACAGCAACGGATCTACAGCTACAGCCAATACACCTATAACAAAAATTGTACAACAAAAAACCTACAACTACACTCCAATATACGAACCTAAACTATGAACACTCTCAAGTATTTATTTTGAAAAAGACACTACAAAAAAAAAGGTGGATACTGTGACAAATTAGTGATGGTTTGCTTATTTTACAATAGGGTGATGAATAACCTACCAAATTGTGATGCCTGTATTTGGTCACAAAAGCATAAGTATATGTTCATATGTATTGTGGCTGATTCAAAAGTAATAGTTGTTTGTCACTAATCATAATGAAAATGTTAGAAAAATATGTGGTCATAAATAAAATAACGGACTTGCAACCAAGTTTGGTAACGATTTATACGATTTTTGTGATCAATATGATGTCACTTGTAGTTACAAAACCAATGTTCTTTCTTTGTTATCTCCTCTACACAGATCTCGCACTGCGAGCTCTATTTTCACTCGAGTGGTTATTGTAAAATCATATGAGGTTATGATATCCATAGGTCTAGTAAAAGTTTATCAGAACATTGTGAGTTTTCATTTGATAGAATCCGAGATTAGAAACAAACGGTTGTTCATTTGTTTATATTGTATATATGGAACAACCCCTTGTGGATCATTCACACGTAGCGGGTTCACGCTTCGATGCTATAGTTCAAGTCTATTTCATTGTGTTAGTTATACTTTTGGTTAATAAATGACTTTCGTGACTTTTTTCAAAAAAATATATATACAGATTTTAAAAACTCTTTTCCCGATCACCCCCTAGTTTTATTTATCCCAAGTATTGTTTAAGTTTGTATATAGTTGACTAATCATTGTTCTATTTATTTTGAATTTATAAATTTTATTTAAAAATAAAAATAATTATGCAGTAAGTGAACAAACACTAAAAAAAAAAAGATGACTACCTGAAAAAATAGACATAATAACACTCAAATAAACGACTACCTCAAGAAATAGACATATACTTAGCCATACACAGTAGACGTGTACAAGGAATATTTGAAGTAGCTATCTACTTGTTAGTTATAACAAACATCTACTCTTAATGACTACAAACATAACAAGTAACAAATATCTATGTAGACAAATAATTATTTACATGGTTGTAACAATAATAAATAACAATCAAATAGTCATCTTTGTTTAGATAGACAGTCGAATAGATGACTATTCATAGTCAACTACTCAAAATTTTATAATAACAAATGAATAATAACTATTTTATGTTGCTTAGTAACATGAAAATTATTGCCTTTAGCATCATAAAGGTATACATAGTTATCTACGCGATAAGTAATCTTTAAATAGATATCTAACCATGATAAGTGTTTCACATAAGCATAACTAACACAATGAAATAATCAACGAAAGTATAATAGATAAGTATTTACAGTGTATATGTTTTGTGGGGATATGTAGTCAACTACTTGACATAAGTAGACGTCTACTTTACGTCACTATATGACAAATACGAGTTGTTATTTTCCTAATTTCAGGAAAGAGAGTGTTATTTTCTTAATTTTGTGGTCAAAACATGTTATTTTTGTAATTCACTCTTAATTATATGAACTACCCATAGATCTGAAAATAATTTGCAAAGTGGATAGTGGCATTTTTCGTAATATTTGAGCATCAAACTGTTTGGGACAAGATTACCAAATTACCCTTAATTCATTTATCTCCTTTTCCCACATTTTATCTTTGATTTTGCAATCTTCTACGGCGTCGGGCTCCGTAGCGAGTTTTTTTCGTCGACTCTTAGCCGTCTTTGTGGCGAGGTTGTAAACAAAGCTTGTGTTTCAATTTTAAGATCGCCGTTTTTGGGGTCGAGTAGTACTGAAACAACGTCGTCTTCTCAAGCTCCGTTGGGATAAAGTGCTCAGGCGAGGTGGTGCGGTGGTTGTAACGCCGGTGATGAGGAAGAAGAAAGGTAAAGAGAGTGGTTTAATTCTTGGTTTCACTCTTGGTCTTGCTTTGTTGATTACATGTTAAAATTACATGTAAGTATCCGTTACATTTTATTTATTATAATTACACGTCCATGTATGTATTTTTATAAGAATGACACGTTTATACTATTAACATTTAACATGCTATTTGTAAAAATTACATGTTGTTTTTAAAATTACATGTCATACCAGTAATATAATTTGATGATTCGAGTACCGACGCCAAATGAAGAATCATTCAAGATTGAGATTTGGAATGAGAAAATAATAACATGAATAATATGTTATACAATTATCAGTTAACACGCTATTTATCAAAAGGACATGTCATTTATTAGAATTACATGCCTTACATTAAATCTCTTCTTATACATTCATATACAACATGTTATGCGTACAAATAACATGTTATGTATCCAAATTACATAACATTCATCTATCTCGATTTATACTGTGAATACATATTACATGTTATGCTGACAAATAACATGTTATGCGGACAAATAACAAGTTATGTTTTATAATTATACATGATTTTTTTGTTACGAGGAATCAACAAAATACCATGATATTTAATAAAATAACACGGTATATTTCATAGTTAAGAAGTGTTAAAAACGCAGCACTCATAAGGTTTGAGTTTCAGAATTCCATTTACGCAAACGCATTGTAAATATTGGATTCCCAATGCTGAAAATCACAACTTTTATCTGTTTTAAAAATTGTATAAGAACATTCAATATTTTTTAACACAAAGAATATCCGAACCAATTTTTTTGTTCCATGTATAATTGTAGAAAATGAGTGATTTTTCAAAAAAATCACTTTTATCTCCAAAGCCTAATTTTGAAATGACTTGATTTTCATATTTTCTCTTATGGAATATAGGTTGCGATATAGTTGTTGACATCAATATTAAAATACATTAGGGAGGGGTTATTGGATGTAGTATTTTATTGTATTTGGTTGTATTTTAAAGGAGTTTTCAAATACGGTGTTATTCAATTGCGTATTTTGCTAAAATACATTAAAATACGGTGTTATTCAATTGTGTATTTGATTAATGTATTCTCAAATACGTTAAAAGTAGATGTTATTCAATATCCATTGAATTTTATTGTATTCTGATTTTGATGTATTCTTTAGTGTGAATTGTGAACAGAAGAAATACAAGACTTTTCCTTTGGATTTGAGATTACAACGTCTGTGTTAAAAAAAACTCAGAAAAGGAAAACAATGGCTGCATAATACTGTAATCCATCTCAGCCCTTGTTTCTCACCCGTAATTCAGCGAGATGGGAAGAGAAAATCACGACGACAATTTTCTGAAAACGCAAAACACTTGTCATCGTTGCTTTGTCTGGGATCAAAAATCTGATTTTGGTTCATGTTTGGAAATTGGTAGTGAATCTGAATTAGAGAACGAATATTAATAAATATTTTATCAGAAACAGTTAGATTATGTGACTGAAAACAAGGATGAGAGAAGGAAGATAACGGTTAGGAGAGAGATGTTGAGACCAGAGAACAAATATTAATAAATATTTTATCAGAAACAACAACAAAATCTTTTTTAGATGGAAATTTGTAAAATCCTTACAAATACATTACAATGAAATCCTTACAAATACATTACAATGAAATACAATCAAATACAAAAAAAAAACTTCTACGATAATGAAATCACTTAAAATCCATTAAAACACCTCTTAATCCAAATACATTAAAATACAACAGATAACAAAATTCAATAACACCCTGTAACTTTCGATGAGGACACGCATCTATTTTTTTTTTCAATAATGTAATTTTTCAAATAATTTCCATTGGTTTTTTTAAACTATTTTGTATAATTTAAATTTGAGTCATAAAATCATTTGCCGACGGTGAATTCTGTTTGTGTCGGTGGTGGGATCCATTGTCTATATTTTTCAATACTTTAAATAAAAAAATCGTCTAAATTAGAAGAATCCTAAAAAAACGATTGGTGACTTTAGTAAAAGGGAAGCAAAACAATCAAAACAAACCTATCATTCCGGAATTGGCTATCTAAACAATCCCCTCACGATTTCCTAGAAAATTCAATCATTTATAGAAAAAAATATCTTTTATTTTAAGTTTCTACAAAATTACCTATTTCGTTTTCTACTCTATATTTAGTGGATTAGTATACTTTATATCCAAGTTTATTTTATTAGTATACTTTCTAGATATTACAGGTATCCGTAGAAAAAGACAGAAAGAAGATATTTAGTGAATATCTACTGGAGTGTAAGTTGGTAGAGTATATGATTCCATCATAATTATTAACAAACAAACATGTGACACTACACTATTATTTTGTTCTTTGCCTCACTCACCTATCAACAGTCCAATAATTAATGAAATTTTTAATAATTAAATAAAAACAAAATTATGTGAAATTTAAGGGTATGAATGGGAGAATACATAATGGAGAAAATTAGACTACTCATCTGGCAGTTGTAGTCTAATATTGACGGAAAAAAAAGAAGAGAGAATACAAAAAAATGGTTTTTAGAGAGCTGATAAGTTATTTTAACTATTTATTTTTCTATTCAAGTTATGCGGTTTAAAAATGTGTCAAGAATATGTTAAAGAGTATTATCATTTACATAAATTTTAATCTTTTTTTTTTCACTTGATCCACACTTTATCCGTTAGACAAGTTCGACATGTTTGACATTTTAAATAATAATATGTTAAAGAGTATTATTATTTATTTTTTCATTTAAATTTTACGGCAAAAAGACGAGTAAAAGCGAGTTAAATAGTGTTACCATCTATATAAATATTGACATGTTTTCTCTGTTTTTATTAACATGTTTGACCGCTATTTTATTCTTTTCAGCAACTCGATAAAGATTGACCCGTTTATCCATTCATAGCCTAAATAACAAGATTTTTTTTTTCCTTTTTTTTTTGTAAAAGAAGGAAAATGAAAAGAGAGACAGTGAGTGAATCAGAAAAAGAAAAAAAAAGAATAAATAAAATAATATTTTCCACCCCCAAATTGCAGAAGGAAGCTATATATGTAAACGTGAGCTTCTCTGCAAATTTCTTATCTCTCTCCCATTTTATCTAAAACTGAGAGAGAGAATAAAAAAAAGTTCTCTCTCGAGTCGTCGGAAAATCTTTCCGACTCACGAAATCGAGGAGACTCTTCTTCGGGAATTGCGGAGGATTTGACTCCAATCGAAACAATCTAGGGTAAAATTAATCACATACCTTTCGTCTCTCAATTAATCTCAATTATTATTATTATAATATGTGGAGATTTGAGTTTTCGTTTTGTGTTGTTCTTCGTGAAATCTTCATCGGAATTTGGTAAAATCCAGATCTGGATTTTCTTAATTTGGTTCTCTCTGTGTGTGTTCGTCTTCTTCATTCATATGTTCGCTGATTACAGAGGATTTGTTTCGTCTCCTGTAAACGAATCTGTTCAAAATTTTGAATAGTGTGAGGAATTTCATTTCTGTATGTGTTCTTATTCGAGTACTGAATAATTCCAGAATCGTCGTTAATATTTTTGGATTAATTTGGATAATCTTCAGTGTATAGTTTTCGATTTCGGATTTTGCATTGTGTAATACTGAAAAATTCCAGATTCATCGTTCATTTTTTTCTCATATTTCGTTCTGTTTTTGATAATTAATGAAAATGATTTGGATTATCTTCAGTGTTTAGTTTTCGATTTTTGGATTTTGCATTGAGTAGTACTGTAAAACTTCAGATTCATGTTAATTCATATTTTTGAAAATGATTTGGATAATCTTGAATGTATAGTTTTCGGTTTTGGGTTTTGCATTGTGTTAGTATTATTATTTTCCAGATTCATTGTTAATTTTTGTTTTTCATATTTTGTTCTGTTTTTGTTAATTAGTAGTTGCTAATTTTATTTGTGGGTATAAAATTGAAAGATCAAGGACTTTCCGTCTCTGCCAAGTAATGATTAATGCTAATGAACCTTACTTTTAACCTTTTGTGCTTTTTTTTTAGCTGTCTGCTAGCTTTTTGGTGCAGAGATCTGTTTTCAGAACTTTAAATGTGAAAGTGATACAGTATTTAATAATAATATCCTTATTATAGAAATCATTTCATGTGTATGCATTTATTATTTATTCATCGGCCCAATTGTTTTTAAAAAGTAGTAAGAGAGAAGAAAGTGAGAATAAGTGAGAGAAAGCATGTTCATATGGAGGTTGAATCTGGGTCCCAAACGCCATGTGAGAAACATTAAAGCAACTATCTCTAAATGTCGGCAATATTGTTCCCTTTTAGATCTCGATTCTTGACGTCCTTTTGTTTCTTAAACTTTGAAACTCTCCATTTGTCAAATACTGTGACTGGCCCATCATTTGTTTATTGCAAAGAGTTAGCATAAAAAAGGTTCCTTTTTTCACAAATGTCAGAGCTTGTTTGCTGCTCTTGTCTTGATCCCATTTGATGTTTTGACATTTTTAATGTATTCATTGGTCTATTGATTTCTAAATACTACTTCACTGCCAGTTCTGGTTCTTCCATTTCGAGTTTTATCTTCTAAGCATATATTTTGTTGCAATTTTGCAGGATTCTGTTTGTATCTACATATATTTCTAGTCCATAAGAAAGATGAAGTATAAAGATGAGAAGTACGAGAAAGCTGAGAAGGGCACAAGGGTCTTGCCTAAGACAGTTTTGCTGATCTTGCTATGTGGGCTTTCCTTCTATCTTGGTGGGTTATACTGTGGGAAGAACAAAATGGAAGTTAACACTGTTGCAAAAGCTGGATCTTCTTCCTCAGATGCTAATGACTCTCTTCAAGTCAAATCTGTATCTTTTCCTGAATGTGCCAGTGACTTCCAGGATTACACTCCGTGCACGGATCCAAGGGTACACTCGATTTTTTGAAATTTTTATTGTTGTGAGTGTTTGATTATGAGAAACCTTTAGCTGATGATTTGATTATGTTTTGCTTGTTCAGAAATGGAAGAAGTATGGTACTCACAGGCTTACTTTCATGGAACGCCATTGCCCTCCTGTGTTTGATAGAAAGCAGTGTCTGGTTCCTGCTCCTAATGGGTACAAGCCACCAATCAGATGGCCAAAGAGCAAAGACGAATGTTGGTACAGGTAAATGTTGATTGATTTGCTTCTCTTATTGATTTACTTGTCTAGACCTCTTGTCCTCAGATCTTGTGATTTAATTTCAGGAATGTGCCATACGATTGGATTAACAAGCAGAAATCTAACCAGAACTGGCTAAGGAAAGAGGGTGAAAAGTTCATTTTTCCGGGTGGAGGTACTATGTTTCCTCATGGAGTTAGTGCTTATGTCGATTTGATGCAAGATCTGATCCCTGAAATGAAAGATGGTACTATTCGCACCGCTATCGACACTGGTTGTGGGGTGAGTTTATATATTTCTTGAAATGAACCATGAAAAAATGGTATCAGAGGTTCCTTTCTGTAACTTCCTACATCTTGCTCTGTTTTTAAGGTTGCTAGCTGGGGAGGCGACTTGTTGGACCGCGGTATCCTCACGGTGTCACTTGCCCCAAGAGATAATCACGAAGCTCAAGTCCAGTTTGCTCTAGAACGTGGAATTCCCGCGATTCTCGGAATCATTTCAACTCAACGTCTCCCTTTTCCTTCAAATTCATTTGATATGGCTCATTGCTCAAGATGCCTTATTCCCTGGACAGAATTTGGTAATATAACTTTCTTTGGTCGATTGAAGAGCTATCTGGAATCTTCTTGATCATCAAACTAAATGAGGAATTTGTCATTTGAAACGCTCTTAAATAATCCGTCTCTTGCCTGCTCTCTCAGGTGGAGTCTATCTTCTGGAGGTTCACCGTATCCTAAGACCTGGTGGCTTCTGGGTCTTATCTGGTCCACCAGTCAACTACGAGAACCGATGGAAAGGTTGGGATACAACCATTGAAGACCAGAGGGCAAATTACGAGAAGCTACAGGATCTGTTATCTTCGATGTGCTTCAAACTGTATGCCAAGAAAGACGATATCGCAGTTTGGCAAAAATCTTCAGACAACATGTGCTACAACAAGTTGTCTAACGATGCTGATGCATACCCACCAAAATGTGACGACAGCCTCGAGCCAGATTCTGCTTGGTACACACCGTTACGCCCTTGTGTTGTGGTTCCTAATCCTAAGCTCAAGAAGACAGATTTGGAATCTACTCCTAAATGGCCACAGAGATTACACACAACTCCTGAAAGGGTCTCTAGTGTTCCTGGAGGAAATGGTGGCATGTTTAAGCAAGACAGTAGCAAATGGAAAACGCGTGCTAAGCACTACAAGAAGTTGTTACCCGCGATTGGCTCTGATAAGATCAGGAATGTTATGGATATGAACACAGCTTATGGAGGTCTTGCTGCTGCTCTAGTCGATGATCCTTTGTGGGTCATGAATGTTGTCTCTTCTTACGCTGCAAACACACTTCCCGTTGTGTTTGATCGTGGATTGATCGGAACATACCATGACTGGTAAAGTTTCTAGAATCTAAATCTTTCTATAAATTGTCAAATTCACATACTAATGTGATCATCTGTTGTTTCATAGGTGTGAAGCTTTTTCGACTTATCCAAGAACTTACGATCTTCTTCACGTCGATGGGTTATTTACATCCGAAAGCCAAAGGTATTGATAGAACAGAGATTTCAAAGCTTAGGTCTATGCAAACTTATTGATTATCTGATAAATGATTACTAATGGTCTTGGTTTGTCGCAGGTGTGAGATGAAATATGTAATGCTGGAAATGGACCGGATCTTGCGTCCTAACGGGTATGCTATCATACGCGAATCGAGCTATTATGCGGATACTATTGCATCGGTTGCTAAAGGATTGAGATGGAGTTGCCGTAAGGAAAAAACAGAATCTGATTCAGAGAGTGAGAAGGTATTGGTTTGCCAAAAGAAGCTTTGGTATTCATCTAACGAAACTTCAGAGACAAAATGATGATAAAGAAACGGACAAATCTAAAGCTTTATCTTAAAGCTTTGGTTTTGTCCAGAGGTTTCTTGAGAATGAAGTCACACCAACAACAACAACAACCATAGGTTCTTTGTGTTGCTTCGAAGCCGAGAAAAGCAGTTTAAAGCTGTCATATTCATTTTTTATTATCCCAGCATATTTATTAACTTTCGGTTATTTTTTCATATAGTATATGCTTGGTGAGAATTATGTTATTATTTTCTATTTTTGGCTTAAATTGTAACTTTAAATTTTATTTTTAAAAAGGGGGACGTTCGAGATTTGTCGAACGTTAGGTATAATGTGATTTGAGATCTTGGTTGTATTGTTTTACACGTTAATATGTTGGTGGTCCATATATTAAGCCTTTTCTTTTTGGTAAAGAAAATATTAGTGTCTTTTTCAACTTTCCAACGATTATATACGGAACATACTATTAGCGGTAAAATATTTGAAGTTTTATGGATAGTTGGTTTTTTTTAATAGCATTGTTGTAAAAGGAGTAAATTAATGACTGATAAACTAATTTTAAAATAGATCTTGTCGTCTTAATTATGTGGAAGATTCGTAATTGATATGATTAAATACTCTTAAATCTAAATGAAGGAACAAAAATCATGCTTAAACCTACTTAGATACAAATCAAATATTTAATTATATTTTAATCTATGAAATCTGATAGCAAGATTATAAAGCAAACAATATCCTTTGATATTCCAAAATGGCATGTACTCCTAGTTAAAACATTTACAGAGTGAAAGTATTTGATTTTTTTTTTTTTGGCCTTTTCTCCATGAATATATTCTACACATTTAAAATGTTTAATTATTTTTATTGATCCCATTTAAAATAGCATTTAATATATTTCACCAAAATTTAGTATGTTGACAACCAGAAAGTTAGACAAAACTATATTTTTCACAAATTTAAGAAAGCCAACAATATTTCAAAAAGAAAAACAACTAATCATGGATCATAAATACATTTATTTGTTAATATTTTACAAACAAAAGGTATGAATATATAACTTCATTTTTGGTAACTCCAATTAATTATAGCTAATCTATAACAGTTACAATTTTTAAAAAAGATTTAAAATATTTATACCAAATAATACTATAGAAAAAAAATAAGAGAGAGACAACCTAAAAAATAACGTTAACAAATTTATTACCGGATAATTATTGAACAATCCATATGTCACCAATCATAAACAAAATTGTTTGATGATATTTTACAAACAAAATTGTTGCAATCTTAATATCATTTTTCAACAATTTTTTATTAGTCAGGACTAATCTATAATAATCACAAAAGAATCGGCAATGTATTTTTACTGTCATTAGTAAAATATTAAAATAATATTAAATTTTTACATTGGATGAAACGTCTTAATGTTTTATATTCATTGCTATGTGTTTTTTTTCTTTTTTTTTCCACTGAAAATTACTTTATTAAAATTAGCTAAACAACCTGAACAAAAGCCAGCAGACAACTACATGTCTCCGGAGTCTAGTGCCGCACAATCACAAACGATTGTCGGAGTTCACAAAACGCCCCTAAATCTAAAATAATAATGTATAACAACGAAGCAATTAAACCAGTTTAATTAGACACTAGGGAAGGTACAACATCCTTAACTAAGATGACCAGACAAACCATCCTGAATCCTCAGCTCAAAAACAGAGG
>OVAP01000194.1:0-25345 GCA_900406295.1 Aurinia saxatilis | reverse complement strand
ATAAGGCTGCCACCCACTCTGAAAACATGCCAGAACGAACGAGATCGACCATCGAAACCCCTAATTGATGGAATTATAAACAACAAACAGAGCATACATGTATGCATAGATCGGGGCGAGCCTAGGAGAAGACATGATAAGAGATTTGAGTCAGGGGAGAAAAATTGCCAGATCTGACCCGATTTCAAACCCAAATCAAAAAGCCGAAAAAGAAAAGCAAGAAAGAAAAGGAGGGGACCGGTGGTGGCTAGAAACGCCAGCCACCGATCCCAGTCAAGATTTAAACGTTGGAAGAGATTTCTGGAAAATAGAGAGAATGAGAGCTTTGAGGAGAGAGAAAGCCCTTAAGACGATTTAGATTTCACTATGTGTTTTTTTTCTAACTTAGCCAAACATTTTAAATGTTCTTATTCACTTGATATCTTTTTGATTCATCTAATTCTTATCTATTTCATTGTTTAATATCTAAGCATGTTGCTGTTTTCATAATTTATGTTTCAAAAACCAACTAAGAAAACAATCACAAAAAGTCCATAATCAAAAATATTTATACCAATTAAAATCATGGAAGACAGGAATAAAAAAAAAAGAATGAGAGAGGCGGCCACGTCAAGATACGCTAATTAAAATTGTTTACAATCCAACGGTCCAATAAAAAATCAATCCATATCCCACGGTTATAAATGAAATAACACCATAAATAGAAACACCGAGATACACAAGATTACACCAGTTTCCTAAACGCGACACGACCACAATATCATCAATGACGATCTAAAAGCAAGCACAAGAAAAAATATTCTCTTTTCTAAACTTGGGGAATATAAATCGTTTCTTTTTTATTTTTGGTGATTACGAGAAAGAATCGCATTTGGGGTAGAGAGAGAGAGAGAGAGATTAAAGGAGAATTTGTTATTTGTTTGATTTTGACAAATCGAAAAGATTTTTTGAAGAAGAAGAAAGAAGAAGAAGGTGAATATAGAGGTTTTGAAGCTCTGGATTCCGTCTCTTTCCGTCGTCGGCGACGGTGGTTATGCCTGTTGGCTCTGAGGTATTCTTCGGAATCATCGATTTTTGAATTCGATTTTTGGTCTCGTGCTTGATTAGATTTGGATCTGGTTTTTGACATGCGTTGAATCGAAAATGTTTGGGATCTTGTAGAGTTGGATTCAAATTTAGGGTTACGTACATTCATCTTTGAATTGGATGTGTTTTTTAAGATTTTGTAGATCTGTGAGATGATGATGTGCCAAAGATTTTTGTAGCTGTGAGCGTTTTTTCAGATTTTGTGATCTCATTTGCATTTTTGATTATTGCTGTTAGGTGTTTGGGTTTTTCATGAACAATGATAAACTTTTACTAATATTGAGGTAAGTTTTGTTTATTTGTTGGCCTAAATTTCTATTGATTACGATGTTTTTGGGTAGATTTTTCGTCGATTGATGTTTTGAATTCTTTGGATTGTTTATCTTTGGATTGCTGATAAGTTTTTTTTGTTGTTGTAGGTTCTATCAGGCTTCCATTTAGGTGGATTATTGTCTTGTGAGATATGGAACAAGTTTTCGTCTGGCCAAGCTGCTACCATTACCGGCTTTTCTCTTTCCAAGAAGCGCTCGATTGGCGGTTTCTTGTACGTTCAGATTTCCTTGTGGGCTCTTTCGTTAACTGCACTTAGTGGTCAGACCCTCGTTTAGGGAAAGCGTGAGGCAAATTTGTAAGACAGGTATGGCTTAACAATGAAGCTGTTTGAGATTTTTGTTTTATTCTACACTATGCTTCCCTTCTTAGATGGTTGTCATCATTAGTGGAACGTTTCTGCGTGCTATGCATATAGGAATTTAAATTATTCTAAATATCCCAATTAGAGGGTTAATAGATTTTCATCAATTGATGTTTTTACTTTTTTTGTTGAGTTGATGCAAAATAAGGAACCTCTAGAATGAGAAAATTGCTAAAAAAGGTAAGAGAATTTTAAGAGGAACACCCTGTGTGATATCATTAAAAAAACGGCACTTGCACAAAAGTTTTGAAGACACCAAACACCCTAAACTTTAGGATATCTTTTGTGCACATATTTATACTAATTATTTATGGCATCTTTTTTGTTTTTGTAGGGCTAAAATTTGCAATTTCTTCCTTCAAATAGTCCTCGAGAAACCTCTAAATCTGCCCTCTGGACAACCATTTGTTTGCCCCCTCTTCCATATCTTGTTCTTATGGGCGCTGGTTGAAGACAGATATAATAGTTTATTTTTCAAGTTTACATATGTCGTAGTTGTGTCGTTTCCTTGAGTCTGAACCCCCAAGTTAGACATTGTGAGCTTAGGGTCCGTCCTGTTAGCCAACATATCCTTTCTTGTCGGTTCCTTTGCGTCTTTGAGTTCTCAGTATGTGTCTTCCTCTTCTATTCCTTTCTTTCTTTTGCCTTAATGGTCAGCCCGTTTGTGTTCAAAGTAAATAACGGTCAGTCTACCCAGCTGGAGAATCATTGATTTTACTGCCTTGGTGTCAAGTCCTTACTACGAACGACTGGAAGATTAATGCTATATAAATCTTTCAGAAGTTCTTTACATACATAAAATAAAGAGGCTACTTTGCTTTACCGGAGATACTATGGACAGGTAGCTCTTTTCTCTTATCCCTTTATTTTATATTTGACATCTGCTCCCTTGATCTATGGCTTATGAGTTTGCTTCTCGATGCGTTATGATTTTATAGGTACAAGTTAATTAAAGAGGTTGGTGATGGAACTTTTGGCAGTGTTTGGCGAGCTATCAATAAGCAGACGGGTGAAGTTGTAAGTTGCTTATTTTTAGAGCTATCTATGAAAGTGTAATGTTCTGTGCTTTATTTTTAACCACTAAATTTTCTGTGAGCAGGTTGCAATTAAAAAAATGAAAAAGAAGTACTACTCATGGGACGAATGTATTAATCTGAGAGAAGTGAAGGTAGGGAACTACCTGTGTTCGGTTTTTGTTTTTCTTTTCTTGTCATGGTTACTGTATGTTTATGTACTCCTTTTTCTCGTATTATTAGTCACTTAGGAGAATGAATCATCCAAACATCGTGAAGCTGAAGGAAGTCATCCGGGAACATGATATCCTATACTTTGTCTTTGAGTACATGGTATACTTCTTTTTTGCTCGGAATTTGATATATATTTGACACTGCGATTCATTGCACTGAATCCGTTTATGACATTCTTACTTGATCAGGAGTGCAATCTTTACCAGCTTATGAAGGATCGACAAAAGCTCTTTGCAGAAGCTGATGTAAGAAATTGGTGCTTTCAAGTCTTCCAAGGCCTTGCTTACATGCATCAGCGGGGTTACTTCCACCGCGATCTTAAGCCAGGTATTTGAGTTGTCAATTGATACAAAACTTCAAACACCTGCTACGAGATTTACTATTTTGATCACTATATCTTTTAACAACCATCATTTTAACAGTTTGTCACCTAATTTATATATTGATATTGTGTTTGTTGTTGCAGAAAATCTTTTAGTGTCTAAAGACATCATTAAGGTTGCTGACTTTGGTCTGGCACGGGAGGTTAATTCGAGTCCACCTTTTACCGAGTATGTTTCTACACGCTGGTAAGATTCCCTACCCTTTTTGTGTTGCAATGAGTCATTCAGAAATATTAATATCTATGAATATCTGTATTACAATGACTCATATGTTAGCTAGATGTTATGCCAGTGCTTCCTTACTGATGCAAATGTCTTGGTTCTAATAGGTACAGGGCACCTGAAGTACTTTTACAGGCATATGCATACAATTCAAAAGTTGGTTAGTATCCCTTCCGTGGCAAGAAGTAATTATATTTCATCTTTAATGGTGTAAGCCAGTGCTAAACAACTTGTCAACTGCATTCATTTGTTCCCAGATATGTGGGCGATGGGAGCTATTATGGCTGAGTTGTTGTCTCTTCGCCCTATTTTTCCTGGGTCTAGGTAACTTAGCATTGATTAATTTTTATTTTACTGATTAAGAAATGTTACAAGATTAACTAGTAGTAATAAACAACTGAAAAACATTGTGATTTCATCCTTTCAGTGAAGCAGATGAAATCTACAAAATCTGCAGTGTCATAGGCAGCCCAACTGAGGAAACCTGGTTGGAGGGACTTAATCTTGCTAAAACTATAAACTATCAATTCCCTCAGGTACTTCTTTGAGCTCAAAATTGTTTTGAGCTTCCTAGGTTTTGGATTAGACAATAACGATTGCCATTCTTGCAGCTTTCCGGTGTTACTCTTTCAAGTTTGATGCCATCTGCTAGTGAAGATGCGATTAATCTTATTGCGGTATTTAACATCCTCTTAAAGCGATTTACCCTTGTACCTATAGAAATGACTCCGAGAACTTGTTTTACAATTAGACACTAATCTCTGGATTTTTGAATGATCATGCAGCGGCTCTGCTCGTGGGATCCATGCAACAGACCGACTGCTGCTGAGGTTCTGCAACACCCGTTCTTTAAGGTACATATACCAGAGTTTTTATTTGCCTATATGTGATTACTGTTATAGGTCTTCCCTGATTTATTTGTATTCGCATGTTGCAGAGTTGCTTTTATGTCCCACCATCTCTTCGTTCCAAGCCATCTGTTGCAAGAACTCCCCCGCCTGGTAATTTTTTAGTTTGTTGATTGCTGGTATCAGGATGGATTGGTATATATATATTTTGATACTTTCAAGTACTTAGTTTCATATATGTTTAATTCTAGTTGGAGCAAGGGGATCATTTGAGCACCAATCAGCTAAACGGCAGCCGGTGTCTCTTGCCAATGCTAAGCCATTCAACAGCTATGTTTCTCCAAAGTCAAATGCTGCTTTTGGCAGTGGCGTCCAGCGCAAACTTGATATGGCTAATCATGACGGGTCGAGAAACAGCAGACCCGCAAGAAGTTCTGTCAAAGACTCCAAATACAGACCACCGGGAAGAAAGAGCCCTCGTAAGTAAAACTTTTAAACCTTTTTTCATTTAATATTACAAGGGTTGCTTGTCATCATTTGATAGAACAAATCCTATTCAATTGGAAATAACGTAGCAGGGTTGTCGTTGAACAAGAACCGGGTCACTCGTGGTGTATCTGATGCTGCTGATAAGCTCTCGAACATGACCATCGGAGGAACAGTGTCTCGAAGACACTCTGTGTCTGTGATGGGACATCAACAACAGCTGAAGCCACCGCCTATGAAGGCAGGTTGTGTAGGAGAAACACGTGACAATTTCTTTAGACCAACACAACCCTCGAGGAAAGTCGCCGGTTGATCCAATAACCTCTCACTCAGTCTCTTCTGTGTTTCGTTATAAATATATTTATAATAATCCATCTATAAACTCTGGTTTGTCCCCAAGTCATGAAAAATATATTTACTTATTGTGGTTTTCATTTACGACGACCATGTCTCGTCGATGGTTCTGGTTTTATTTTACTTTTCTTTGTTTTAGTCATGTGATGGTTTGTTTATGCGTGACTGATCAACTTTGTGGTTTGCCGTTTGCAATAAAATTCGACTTGGGACTATTTGTGTACTTCTACGATACTTCCTTGCTCGTTTTGTTATAGCTTACAGTGTCTACAAAGAAAACATTGTAGAAGAATCCGCAAAAACACATTTTAACCAAAATTTACATTACATTATCGGTCTAAGGATGTTGATTTGAGACAAATCCCAATTGCCTTTTTTCTTTTTCTATCTACTTCTTGGTTGAGGAATTCCAAAAGGACTGCCAAAAGACAGGCCAGTTCTTCTTAGCTTCATTCCATCCTAACAACGATCCTTCTCTTAAGGGATCCCAGCTGGACGACACGATCCCATAGCTCACACCAGCTAAAGCAGTACCGAAGAAGACGAAGGAAACAATAAACGGAACCCATGTAGGAACATCAACTTTCAAACCCACTTTGAGATAGTAGAACAATGGGAAGAACAAAAGACCAATGAAGAGTGGTATCCCCACAGTGAAACCCATTCTGCTTATCATTCTGTTAGTCACTATCTCTGGAATCACACCTCTCTCACGCTCGTCTTCATAGTCATCATCATCTTCGTCTTCTTCTTCGTCATCGCTTTGGTTCCCCGGTTTAAGCTTTTTCGACTTCTTGGCTTTCTTAGGAGGTCGTCCGAATCCTCGAGGACTGTTCATTGTTGCGTATAATGGTGGTAAACGCGTTATTTGTAAGGTGCTTACACAAGTAAGAGACTGTGGAACCGGATTGTTCCTCTCTCTTTGTCTTTCTACTAAACCACATTGTTTCTTGTTTCCATTAAGCTGCGTAATACAAAAGCAAGTCAAAATGTATAATCTCAATTCCACATAAATATCGAAGTAACAAGAGATTGAAAATCAGACACTGACGCCATTAAAGTGTATCCAAAGACTACAAAGATTGATATATATAGAGAGGAGAAGATTACATTGGAAGAAGATCTGGGATGAGGAGAGAGCTTGAAGGAACATGGTACAGAAGCCATTGATTCACAGAGAGAGAAGCATCAGATTTTGTGTGTTCTCTCTTCTCTGTTCTAATTCGAATGGGAGAAATGGATAAGGTTCACATTTTACGAATCTGATTTCCTCTGGTTATTGCAGATATTCCGGTCCGGTATGCATCCGTTTCAACCGGTCTGATTATTTTCTAAAATTTAATTTTGAACAAGATGGAGAGGTTCCCCGTTTAATCCTCTTCCAGTCGGGATATTTCAAATGAGAGTTTTCCGATCGTAACAGCGAGGAAAACGACGGAAATATCTACAGAGGTGATAAAATTCTATGTTTTCTACACGATTAATGGTGAATCTTAAACGTTCTGTTATCAATCGTTCTGGGTAAAGAAAATGGAATTACGAATCAGGTACACGACACGAATCCTTTTGCCTCTTTGATCCGAGGATTGCGGTAGCGAGTTCTATCGACGTAGGGATAGTGTTTATATCAGATTGCTTCAATGTTATTGTTAGGTTTTGCATTTGATTTGGGTATGAAGCTTTATTTAATATTTGAAAGATGGAAGAAGGGAAGTGGAGAAAAACAGGAAACAATTTGGAAAACCTCGAAATTGTAGCTCTGAATCGCCATTCTTGATCTTGGTTTATTAATCAGCGAGGCCTAAGTGAGCTATTAGTAGCCAAACGAAGTTGATGAGCTCCCCACCTTTGCTAAGAAGCTCCATACGCGTTGTTCCGTCACTATGTGCTGCTGCGTGGAATAAGAACTCCAACCACACTATGCTAATTGTCTCCCATTTGTCTTTTGTAGAAAATTCCCATTTCTCCTGAAGTTCTTTAGCCAGTGCACTTGCCTCAAACAAGACCGATTTGCTATGGTTTCCTTTGACATCTCTCGGTGCGATACTAGTATCCACTGAAAGAATTTTCTCACAGGCCATTTTCACATTTCTACAGTTTCCGATACCCATCTTCTTGTAGAATCTCTCAGCTTCGGCTAATGTGTCTCTGAATCTGATCTTTCCTATGCCAGCTACTTCTGACATCAGCTTGGGCTGCTTTATCAAGAGATACATCATGTAATCTGACAGAATTTTGCTGATGATTGTGTAAGAGTCAAGTTTAAAGAACATCCCTAGGGGAGAAGCTTCTTTTTGGTAACATAGCTCGGTGGCAATGTGCCAAATCAAAAGACTATGCTCATAGTCAACATCTGTTAAGTAACGCAACAGCATTTGATGATTTCCTATTTTGATCTGGGTCTCGATCGATGCCCAACCTCTCCTGGCTGAGGCTTTTTTTCTGATATTATCCAGGCTGTCTAGATTCTGGGACTTTTTAATCAGCTCAGAAAATATGAAATACCATAGGCTTCTTGTCATGGGCTTGCTGTGTGCATATCTTACCAGTCTTATCTCATGGAGGAGATCCTTGATTCCCATGATGTTGATCAAGCAGGTGCTAAGAAACGCTATAACATGAGGTACATGGAACCAACACTCAACAAAATTCTTAAATATGGTGATCATAGAACGAGCCACCTGATTTTCTCCTGGAGAGAGATTAACCACTTGGTGGAAAATATTCTGGCGAAGTTCACAAAACCATGTGGCAATGTTTTCACACAAAGTTTGGATGATGCAGATAGCGCAGCTTAAAGGGAAAAAAGCGGTCTTACGTAAAAGCTTGCACATTAGATCCCGTATGCTGTATATCTCATCTGTATCTGCTTTTGTGGAGTATGTCATGAAGTTGAACATTTTAATGCTTCCGCTCCATTTTCTGAGTAGAAATGGTGTGTTAAGCACCTCCTGCTGCGTGCCCCATCTTTGTTTCTTCCACTTTGGCTTCTTCCGAAAAAGGATCCACTTGAATATACTGTCTTTCCATGAATATCTTTCTTCAGGGTCATCCTTTGGAGATGAGAGAATAGCTGCTGTCCAGTCAGAAACCATGAACATTTGGATGGATATTACATCCAAAGCTATGCCAACTAAGAACAACGTGTAGGTGATCACTATGTCGGCTTTGTGAAACTCCTGAATCTTATTATGCCTATAATGGAAGATGCTGAAGGCTGACAAAAGAGATCCCAAGGATACAAGCCGGGACACAACTCCAACCCAACTATGAAGAACCGCACCTTTTGTGTAGAGGCCTTCGTAGATAAAATCTAGCTCGGCTTCTATGATCCTTAGAGCTTCTTCATGTTCTAGTCTTGATGACCTAAAGAATGCTTTGCTCTCATCCCGCAGCTCCAAACTGAAGATATTATTGACCATAAGACTTTTGAAGTTTTTGAAGAAGAAAAAAGCATGTTGAAGAATTCCAATATCGGTCAAGCCCTCCTCAGGAAACATGAGCTTTAGAGGTTTCAGCTGTCCACGGTGCTCCTTCATGTACATCTCTGAAGCAGGTTCTGAGTCCATATCTAGGTTATTTGTTTGCTCGGTGTATTCAAAGCCTGAATTGGGGGACAGCTGCAACATCGAGCCCCTGAACTTGTCTGAACTCGCGAGGTACAACGCAATTGTTCTTTCCAGATACTTAGAAGTCCCGGCAATAAACAGCAGCATTATAATTACCCAAAGCGCATTAGGTAGAGACTGGACAACCACATAGACACCTGCAAGCGTTTGAAAGACAAGCCCAAGGAAATGTCTGTTCCAAAGAGCATTGTCTTCGAGGGAAAACGCAGTGATGGTGTCCGGTCCACCAAGGTGTAAGAGTAAGAAAGGTGCCCACAAGGCGACTAGCTTCTTGTCTTGAGGAGGATCATCGGGTTTAGGGTCTTTACCTTGGTTCTTGGCAATCAATGCGACCGCAAAATTCGCGGACAAATCTGCCAAGAGATAAGAGGACCACAAAAGCAGGATCAGCAACTTGTTCGACGTTCGTTTCCTCCAGGGGGAAAAGAAAATGAGGATTGTCTGAAGAAAGAGACTGAGGATGATCATCCCTCTGATATTCCAGTTATCCCAAACATCTTTGATATGTTTGGGGATCACTTCCACCATTTTTCTCTGCTCGCTGCTAGGAAACGACTCTGAGCTTCTGATCAAAGGTCTTCACAGACAAATCTTCCGATCTGCTCCTTCACTTCTTACCTCTATTGACTCAACACTCAGAAATCGGAGCCCAAACCTCAGATTATCAAACGTGAAGCAAGCGTCTGAGATCTAAGGTACGTTCACACTGCTTGATTTTACCTCGATTGCAGATGGCTTGTGTTAAGTTCATTAAGTTATTCTGGTGCAGAATTAAGTATCCTGCTCCACGAATACTTATTTCTCGTACAGTTATAAATTAAAGCACAATATTAGAAAAAAACAGTTTCTTTTGCTTCTGCCGTTTACTTTTTAGCTTGGTCTTTTGATATATTGTCTTCTTCTAGTATTATTCTACGTCTAAAACGATAAAACAAGAAAAGTACATAATTCTCTCTGCGTTAAGTTTATTTGTTGGGATTTTTCTCTTTCATCACGACCAACACCAGAGATTAAATCCATGATACAAAAAGTAACACTACAGTTTGTAGGAGTAGTGCAAAGAGAATCCTCAGGAATACACAAGATGGGAGCATGTGAAAGCAGTTTTTTGAGCAAGCTTATATCTGATGGTGATTCAAACGCGCAAGCAATCGTACACACACTGGGAATAAAAAGTAATTAAGGAGGATACAGAGTAAGCATGTTCAGTAACTCGATCTTGGTTTGACAGCTTACTATGGTTCTCTAATCATATATGTTTACCGTGCTCAACCTTTTCACAGTCCCAGAATCAACCAGAAAAACTGTCAACAGGAGGTTAAGGGCTCAAAAATTTCATAACAATAATAGGAACAAAAGGAAGGGAAGACTAAGAACACATTGCATAGAAGTGATAGGCATAACGTTGGACTAATCGAATCACAAAGAAATCATTCGAGTCATTCCCTCTTTTGGGATTTTCCTGTCCACTTTTCAGCTTTGGGCATCTGTCTTGTTTGTATATTTCAGATTAGGAAACTTAGCACCGAAAGATGATAGCACATGCAACTCAAAAAGGCACGATGTGTGAAAATTTGGCAGTTCGACTTCTTCAAGTGTCCAGCTTATCACAAAACTTTATTTTTAGAACTTCGAGGCTGGTGGGAGGCGCATATATAGGGAAAAGCGTTATGATACCCGAGCAACAATCTAGTCAGGTCTGGTCATGATTCAAACACACACGCACATACAAAGGGAACAAAGTATCCTCGCTGCCTTCGGTAACTTAATCTTGCTTTGGTTGTTTCTTTGGGTTTCATATATCTCACTGTGGTCGACCATGATCGCTGTCCTGCAAAGACACAGCCAAATTTGTTTGGAATGCATTGCTATAGACTTAGAAACTTCATAAAAATAACTAAAAAAGCGAGTATAAGAACACATTGCAGTACTGATAGGCATCACGATAGACTAACCTGATCAAGAAGAATTTCATTTGATCTGTTACCCGTTTTGCGATGATCATTTGACCTTGTCAGCTTTGGGCATTTTTCTACTCTGTATGTCACCAGATTAGGAATTTTAGCACCGATGGCAGATAGCTCAGGCAACTCAAAAAGGTGTAGTTTGTGCAGCTTCGGCAATTCAACTTCTTCTGCAAACAATTTCTCCAGCTTATCGCAGAACTTTATCTTCAGGACTTCTAGGCTGGTTGGAGACGGGGATGGAGGGAAAAGCATTTTGATTCTTGGGCAACAATCTAGGCTCAGTTCTTTCAGATTCTTAAAGCTGCTGCTGTGTATACTATCCAACAAACGGAGATTCGTGATCGATAATGTCTCCAGATTTCCCAGATGTTCCTCACCTACACCGCAGAAAAGGCTTTGTATGTCCTCACACATATCCAGCCAACAACCTTTCACTGATTTCAAACCACTGAAGATAGATGAGAGAGTTGTGGAGCTGTTTTCCACAAAAGCCACAAACTCAGCTCTAGCTAAGGTTTCCTTATCTTGATCTAAGCCATTAGATTCTTGGATCTCTAGGATTTCTTGATTAATTTTGGTATCGACAAACGGTATTGTCTTCATATACACCTCCCTGTATATACGGTCTTGGTAAAAATGTTTCCTGCAGCGACCATTCCCATCAGGACAATCAAACGCCCAATGTTCATCTACTCTTCCTGACTCCTTTTTTGAGATTTCTGGGATTCTATTTACACCATCAGAAGAACCAAAATTTTCAGACATCCCATGTATTATGGATTCCTGTACTTGGCACCAAGTGTCATGTATCAATCTTCTTGAATCCGCCAGAACAACGAGCTTCGAACAACATATAATGCTCTTCTCTGGCAACCTTGGTAAGGTTTCTATTTTGGTGCCAGAGAGATTAATTTTGCGCAGGTAAGACATGTTCATAAAGGATCCCTCAATTTCATGCAACTCGGTACACCCGGAAACATCAAAGATCTCAAGGCTCGTGAGTCCTTCTATGTTTGGGAGCGTTTTTAGGTTGCAGCTGTCCCTTAGGAGGAGTTGACTGAGGTTGGATAACTTGGAGATGGTGGAAGGCAGTTTAGTAATCTTTGTGCCTGACAGATTAAGACTTTTTAGTTGCTTCTTCTGCTCGAAGCATACTTCCGTTATTTCCACTAAGCTGGTCGTACCAGAAAGATCGAGAATTTGGAGACCTGACAAGGGTTTAAGATTGGGCAATTTTACTAAACTGCTACAGTTGTGCAATGAGAGCCGCGTCAAGGAATTGAGGTTGACAGCCACCGCAGTGTCATGAAATATTGGAAGTCGTTTTAGTTTGCTCTCTGAAAAATCAAGGAGAAGAAGCTGTTGAAGACGAGAAAAGGTTCGGTTTCTGCTTTTGTCTTTTTCCATGCCAAAACAAGTTCTTAGCTTGCCTGCACCACGGGCATCAACAACCTCCAGCCTATTTAAATGCTGTATGTCCGGCAGATCTTCCAATAAAGGACAATATCTAAGGATGAGACTGTGGAGGTTCTTCAATTTAGAAATGCTGGAAGGTGAATGCTTGATCCGAAGTCCAGAGAGGTTAAGAGTTTGAAGTTTAGACATAGTGGCAAAGAAGTCATCAGAGATATTTTGCACAGAGCTAGCGCCAGAAACTTCAAGAACCTCCAGCCGCCCCAGATCTTTAATCTCCTCCATACTTGGCATCAGATCGTAGTCCCTGATCACAAGAACCCGGAGTTGTTTGAGTTCTTTCAGAGACTGGTCAAGATATTTCAATGTGGGATCGAACAGACCAAGTACTTCAAAACCCTTTTTCATCTGCGACTCCTCAAAGAACCTTTTAGGTGTTTCACGACGCAGACGATCTCCACTTACCAGCATTGTACAAATATTGTCCTGGCCTTTTGCTTCTACTGTTTTTATCATATTATCTATCTGGGTTATTTCCCCAAGACCTTTGTTTTTGTCACCACCATAAACCCTAGCAAATCGGAGCTGGGATCTGCTCAAGTGCCCATGATGCCGAAGATCATTTAAATCGTTCATTGCCATCTCTGGTACAATCATATCACCCTCTTGTATCTTCAGAATACCCCGGCTTATAAGCTCCACCAAGATAGCATGGCCATCCTTGTAGGCTTTCTTAACAGATCGAACAGGATCAAAATAGCCTTCAAGTATCCACTGTGTGATCAGTTCATTGTGGTGAATACAGCCACCATGCTTAAAGAAGTCCAAGCTATGCCAAAAACAATCAACAATGGCACTGTTCAATGTAGCATCTGTTTCCAGCATGTGATAAGCAAGTTGCAGAATAGGATTACATCTAGAAGCTGAATAGGCTGGCCCACAGGGTGACAGAACTTCCTTAAGAACCGTCTCTTGCTTTAAAGAAAGACTCTTGAAAGTGTTCTGATGAGTAATGCAGTTTAAGGACTTGGCTAGCACGACGACCGCAGCAGGCAAATTAATGCTTTTTCGCACCATAAGGGCTATCAATGACTCATGAATTTTCCAGGATTCCTTAAGGAACTTAAGCAAATCCCTCGCCTCATCCTTGATAAGGGACTCAAATAAATCCTCCAAATTATTATTAGTAAGGGTGTCAAGTAAAGCCTGTGACTCATCTGTGGTATTGAACTCTAATTCCCTCTCAATCCTTGGATCTGCAAGTATCATCTGTAAGGGAGTAATACGAGACACAATTTTCTCCTCACTCCTTGTATCCTGTGCCTTGTCCTTGTCACTGGACTCAGTTAACCCATAACCATCTTTAACATGGGTCTCGTCCGTGGCTCGGGACTCAGTTTCCCTGTCACACTTTGTAGTGTTTTCACCTCCCTCTCTTCTTGTAATAAGAAATTTTGGATGTTCAACAAGCAGGAAAATGCCCTTAAGGCAGAAATCCTTCATCAATTTATCTTCACTGGTACCTTCGTCATCAAGTATCACTAGAAGATATGGCTCCATTCCATCAGATGAAGTGTGCTCCTTCTCTTTTTGAGCCAACTTCTTAGCATTCTTCTCAGTCAACATCTTCATTTTCTCCACAGCTGTTTTCTTCTTTCTGTTGATCTCCTCTTGTATCTTCATCCAGAAATCGAATTCGGATTCCTTCTCCCTCTCATCATTCTTATCATTCTTATCATACCTATCGTACACTTCAATTTGGAAAGCTATGTGCTTATAGAGTGACATTTCATCTTCAAACTTTTGGTTGAGGTGCAACCAGATTGTGAGGTAGCACATGCCTTCCTTGGTTGCATGCTTTGCCACCTTCCTTGCCAGCCGCGTCTTACCGATTCCAGATTTCCCCGTCAGTACAACCCTTTGAGGACCATCACGACCCAGTGTCTTCACTATTCTCTCACACAACTCTTGATCCTTCAGTTTTTGACGTGATCTAGGCGAATCCATTTCTGGAAAGTAACATGTATAGATACATTATCAATTCCAAACCTATTTTCCCATACTCAAAAAGTATTAAGTTTTGAAATATAATGACAAAAACATGTATATTTACTCAAATTCGAAAATGTAGAATCGAAAGAGACTAACCTCAAAAAGTTCTGTGGAGCTGAGTAGGGGAGGGAGGATGGTTTAGCTTTTTCAGGCGCTCTTCGTCGCTTAATTAGATCTAAATCCAATTGTATAAGTCAAGGTTTTGCATTTTTTCTCTCTCTTTGATGAGAATGTACGAACCTGTATTAGATATGGTTGGTCAGATATTGGTGAGTATGTACCAACCGTTTTTAGTGACAGGAAAGGGAGAGAAATTAAATGGAATCCATTGTTGTTTAGAGAGTCGGACCGCTGGTGGGTAGAGAGATAAGAGGGGAGGTCCATCTCCATTAAATCCCAAAGCTGTAAACTTTCTCGATTACTTTGCAAAACAATTTGAGAGGTAGTGAAGCTAAGGTGTTCATGTCATGGCTTCCAATAACGTACAAGATGATCTGCAGGAAAAGTTCAAGAAGATGTTGGTTATCGTAGATGAGATGCGCAGACGTCTGGGTTTGAAGTACCGAGAAGAATCTGAGCTGCTTGGGAGTAGGAACACAATGGAAATGGAGTTGAGGAGGAAAAAAGAAGAAAAGGAGTACGAGATGATTGCAAGGCTATGTCATCATCTTTACGAGCTCGATTCTAGGATTACTAATATCTTTTACCTTCGGATAGTTGCACTTTATGAGATTGCCGATTTGTATCCTCCTCTTGAGGCACTTAAAACGCAAGTGATTTCCTCCGGGTTTTCTGGGTTTACCAAGGACATGAATAGCGAGGTACAAGTCCTCACCAGGAAGATCTCTGATTTTGTAGGGAAGATTCCTGTTTTGCCTGACGTTCTAGAAAGATTGAGAAAATTTCACTTCTCTGACAAATACAAATGGAAAAATGGAAAAAGGTGTGATTACCTTCCTGGCCTCCATACAAATGTTGAAGATCTTGTCAAATGCGAGGTTTTCAGACTTGTGAAACATAAATTTATGGAGCTTACGATTGAACGGAAGATGTGCCTTTTGAGTTTTGGTGTGTTCCCGGAGAACAGAGAGGTGCATAGAACGATGCTGATGTACTGGTGGATAGGAGAAGGAATTGTCGCCGTTGAAGGAGCTGAAGAAACTGTGAGGAAAGTTCTTAAGGAACTCACGGAGAAAGAGTTGATCCAAGCCGTGGAAGAGAGACGTAAAGTGACTCCAAGCAGCTACAAGATGAGTCCTTTTGTGCACTCTTCACTTGTTCTTCTCTCCAAGGAGATTGGACTTTTCGATATTTATCGTCAAGGGAAGAAGCCAACAATGAATAATTCGGAGATGGGAAAAGTGTGCCTTGTCGAGGGGTCATCAAGGCACCCAGAGGCAATCCCTAAAAACATATCACAGAATATTGAAACTGTGTTCAATGTTACTGAGAGATATCCGGAATTCGCATTCAAATGGTTCTCGGAGGATTTATCCAACAGAAAACTCATCAAGCGCCGATCTAAACCATTGTTTAACTCTCTCCTTGTCTTCTACTTAGGGAGATGGGAAAGAACTCAGAAACGACTCATACAGGTGCGGAATCTTGAGCTTATGAAATGTTTAAAGCTTATGAAAAACCTAAGAGTTCTTAGTTTCCAAGGGATTTCGACCATCACAAAACTAAAGAGTTCGGTTTGTAAGCTACAAAATCTGATTGTCCTGGACCTCAGGGAATGCACTGACCTGACGAAGCTTCCAGAAAAGATGGGTTCACTCCATAGTCTGGTATACTTGGATATGACAGGATGCTATATGTTGGAATGGATTCCCTTAGGGTTGGCTTTTTTAAAAAACTTAGAGGTTCTTAAAGGTTTTGTGGTAAGTGATAAAGTCTATGAGGAAGTTGCATGCAAACTGAATTTGCTGAAGGGACTGAAGAAGCTAAGAAAACTCAGCATCGAAATACACAGAGATGATCTTGGTGTGCACCGGTTGATGGTGGATATTGTAAAGTTCAAAGCGCTGACAAGTCTGAAAGTAACATGGAGGAGGGATTTGAACATGATCCGTGCTGGCAAACCTGAGAATATCACCAAAATTGAGAGTCTTCCTTGTCAATTAAAGAAACTGGACCTGCAGCATTTCCCGCACGAACAACTTCCCATTTGGCTTTATCCGAAGAATTTGCTTCACTTGAAAAAGTTCCATCTGAGAGGAGGAAGATTGCTCAAGGGTTTCGGTGACTTGCCGAAGAAGGCAACAAAATGTGCTGTTGAGGTCTTGCGTCTCACGTCAGTCCCCAAGCTAAGAGTTGGGTGGATAGAGCTGAAGCAACTCTACTTCCCAAACCTGACCTTTCTTGAGAAGTATGAGTGTCCGAGAGTTACTCTCACTCCCTGCGACGGAAATGGAATCTGGAGATCTGACCAAGACTGAGGTTGTGATTGATATTCAACAGCCATTTCGTGGAGAAGTTTGGTAATTTTAGTTAGGATATAAAGCTGAAGTCTCATGATTGTGTTTTTTTTTTTTTGGGGTTCATTTGAGGAGATTATCTTTAAACCAGTAGAGTATTTTATGTTGAATAATAATTGGATTTGTTGGATTGAGGGTTCGTCTCTTCTGGAGACTATATGTTGCCTTGAGGGAAGCAGTCTTGCAGATACGAAGGTACGGTTACGAGATCATCACATTTTATGAGGATCAGCCTTAGCAAAGAAGACTGAGGATATCATGCATATGATCTCTGCTGCAAGGTTATCAGTTTCAAGCTATTCAAGGACACAATAATGAGGAAGTAGATGAATTACCAAAGTCTGCTCGAATTTAAGTTCAAATTCTGTAATATATAAGTTCGCATAAAAGGGGACTCAATTTCAGGTTTGATGTGTTTCTCCTGGGTGGATTTACAGTGCCACTAAACTACAGTTACTTTACCCATTTGTATTAATATTTATGGTTTAAACATTTGAACTTTTAGAGAAAAATCTCTAATAAATAGGAAGCACAAATTTCCGCTTCGAAATCTAAATTGAAGTCGGAAGCATGGTGGAAATGCAATTCCAAAAAAATAAGTTGGAAACATTTTGAAAACTTCGATTCCATTCGGGAAGCTCCAATTATTAGTTTGGAAGTCTTCAAAAAAGAATTAAGAATACATGGTATTTTATTAATTTAACTAAAAATCCTATTATAAAAATATTAGAAGATTCATGTTATTATACAACGTTTTTTTCGTTGGTTTTTGTAGATCTTTTTTATTTTGGTTTCCTTCAAAATTTAGAATTTTGGTTTTTCGTGTCATTCTCAGACTCTGAATCCAATCGATTTGGTTTTGTATTCGGTTGATCCGACTTTATATCTTTAAGGAATATCAATAAAATAAATAAATTCAGTGAAAGAAAAAAAATGTTTGGAAGATTCATGAGGTGTTGATGTAATGCATAATAGGTTTATTTTAGAGCCTCTAAAATAGTGGGTAGTCCATGGATATCCAACACCAAAATTTCAAGTTTAAGCATTTAAATTGTTTGAACAACATTCTTCATCATCTTGTTGCGCGAGAGGACTGGAACACTTACAAGTTCATACATTCTGCGACAAGAAACAAAAGTATGCCACAAATATCGTTTGCTATCTAGAAAAATTTCTGTTTATAAAGAAGGTCTCAATAAAATGTTGGATGTTGGAGGTAATTAATTGGATTCTTTGGATGAAATTAATATTGGAAGACTTGATTTTTTTTTTTATATTGTTGGTTTTTGGTCGGTTTACGCCCATGATTTAGTAGCGTACCGAATCAATTTAGTTAACCGGTAGTTATGATAAGTTAATCTTCAAAACTCCTTAAATAATATTCATGTTCTTTGGTATCTTCTCTGGTATTTGTCTATATAAAGGGATATTTGTAGTGAGATACAAGATAACATAAAGTGGTTGTTCAACGTGAACAAACACGAGAGAATTCTGAGAGAGAAAACGTTAGAGTTTAAGAAGGCTTCGAGGAGTCAACCGGAAGAGCACTTGAACTGTGAATAGTGGTTTTTCTGTTCATGATCTCATCCCCAACCCCTGTATCGATACTCAAAGCGTGTACACGCCATATTCATCACCAAACTGGCAAAGGTATGTGTCCACTTTGATGCTTCCACATAAATCTGTTAACATATATTTCTCTAAAACGATTGTGTTTGATGGAACCGAAGGAAATGAGAATAAAAGTGTTTGGTTTTTAATCTTATGATTTTTCTTCCAATTGTTGTGGTGCTGTTTAAAAATAATTTTTTAAAATAAAATTTGATACTTTGAATTGAATTTATATATATATATATATATATATATATATATGAGATATATGTACATATGTATATGCATCCAACACATACTCACTTCCTATTTTTTTTTTTTAAATCGATTCTACGCTTCGCTTTCACGTACACACTTCCAATTTCATGCAACAAAAATACATCAATTAAATCATCTGTCTAAAAATTACATTTGCCTGAAACATACATGAAGTAATTATGATTTTCTATTTAATACACAACATGATCTTCTTTTGAAAGTTTACACATAAGACTTAACTCATTTAACAGAAGCACAAAAAAAAAAAAAAAAATTAAAGCACATAAAATAATATTTTGAAAACCTAATTTTACCATCATTTATTATAAAATCGATATCGGAAAATATCCTGCCGACGAAAAAAAAAAAAGTCGATGCGTATATTTCCTGAATCAGAAAAAGAGTTTTGTTTTTACAAAGACTTCTTCCCATTGTCTTGAGAGTTAGGAGTAGCCACTTATGAAAATAAAAAGCATTAAATGTTAATTTGGCCATGCCGGACACACCTTCTAATAGACTATCCCACCTAATTCAACACCCTACGTATTTAACTTTTAAATATTTTACATCATCTTGTCATTTTTCTTTTGTACATCAAGAGATTGATTTAGATTTTTATCACTCGACTAATTTTTTCATAATTAATATAGTCGTCAAGTAACTTAATTACCGAATTTTCTAATGAGTCTAATACGTGACACTATTTTCGATTGATCAAATGAGAATGGTTATATAATTCCGCGTTTGAAAAGAATCGATCCTATCTTAGACCCACAAAATGATTTTTCTATCATCTTTTCTCTCTTCATCATATTTATACCTTCTCAAATTTTTACATCATACAGTAATTTTATTTAATAAATTTTAACACCCAAATCGTGAGACTAACTCAAATTATTCCCATCAACGAAAAGACAAGTCTTAGACAAATTTAATGAAAGACTTGAAACATCTTGGAAGGATTTAAAAGTACCCAAAATACCAGTCAAAGAATACTCGGACCATGGAAGAAAATTAACACTATCTTCTCTCTTGCTTAACTTCGGCGTCACATGAGTTTCTATTTTGCAAATATCATTTTCTAATGTGCTTTCTCTTCATCTTTTAGTGTCAAAGTTTGTATTCTAAATGTCGTCTCTTTTGGATAGAACGTAAAAGATAAATAAAAAGTATTTTTCCTTAAGAAAATTAACATCCTATCCTATCACTTTACATTATATTTTTATTTCATTTTATGTTTTTTTGTGTGATCATATATCTCGATTATAAGACCATCTCCAACGCACGTTAGGAGAAGGTCTTTAAAACTGATTTTTAGTTACAAATAATTATAAAAAAAAAGAAAATGATGAGAGAGAGGTATGGGAGTGTCCCTGGATAGACTCGGAAGACCCTTCTAAACATGATCTGAGATGCTTTGGTGCCACATGGCTTATTAACATTGGATCTAATATTTAGTGATTTAATGTTTAGTTATTTATTTAAATTTAATTATGAATACTAATTTTATACTAAAGAAAGATATCATGTCCGATGGAGATGGCCTAACTAAGAGTTAAATAAATTTTGTACATAATTTTATATAATAATGTATTATGAGATATTTAAACTCCAATCATTCGGATGGGGTGAAAATTATTCTCCACACGCGTGTGCAACATCCAACTAGCCTATCACATTTCAACAATTGGCTAAACTGATCCCAGTTTTTTTTCATTTCAATGGGTTGAATAAACTGACTCCAATCCATGGCTAGTGGTTGTTTGAGCTTTCAAACATCCAATTCGGAAGATTCAAGCTAGTCAAGCTCTGTCCTGTATTTCTTTATTGTTTGAAGTCTCCGAAGAAAGGCGAAGTAGGATTTTTTTCAAAAAAGGTGTGCTCGTAAGAGTAAAAGAGGGTCGCTCGCTTTTGCCCCTATATGGAACGCACCTCATGACCCTCATTGAGGTTGTCTGATGGTCGGTACATGGCCTCGGGCTAGTCAATCGGTAGAAAGGTGATGCGCGTCTATCTTGTTTAGTAAGGGAGGCAGTCTAAAGCCATCTGCTCTTCTTCTTCCTCCTCCTCCCTTTTCTGCTCACTCGTAGGGGTCCTTTTTGGACCCCCACAAAGGGGGAGGGAGTCGACTGGACATCTCCAGCTATTGGGGGAATTTTCGCCCGCATCCGATCCCCAATTCTTGTTCACCCCGGATGATCGTGTTGGGTGAACTGTGACCTCGTACGATCATGTCGGGTGAGCAACAACCGCTTTGTCACAGTACTTACTTATGGGCTAACGGGTCACACTTTGGCCAAGTATCCTACAAAGAGACTCCCAAGAGCCAGAAGTATTGAAGGAATGGCCATAGGAATGGGCGCATCATGACACCGTGAGATGTCTCGCCCGGACGGATTAGTTGGTACTAGAAATGTGAGAAAAAGTAAACGAAAAGAGTAATAAGAAGTGAAAAGGACAGAAATACTTCCCAACCAGAAAGCAAAGTTCCCACTGATGGTATACTTAGTGTAAGCGAGCTCTAAGATAACATCTTTGGAATACAATCCAGTTAGAAAAGGAAATCTAATTAGAGATAAGCTGCCTATGAGCACAAAGACAACAATCCCGACATTCTCATTCTCAAGATTCAAGGCCATTCCTTTCACACCATTGGCAAAAGAACCATTTCCCCAGCTTGAATCTCATTCAATCCATAAACTTGTGCAAATTCTTCATTGAATCCATATGTGTTTTTCCATAATTTTAACACCCTCATTTAGGTCTGGGTATTCGGGTACCCAATCAGATTTTGGTTCGGGTTTTCTAAAAATTCAGGTCAGATAAAAAATTCGGTCCGGATTTTATTCGGGTTTGGGTTGTTAGTTGAAAACCATAACTACCCTAATTTTTTTGGGGTTCGGTATTATCCGAAACAAAACCTGGAAAAACTGAAACAAAACCCGAAAAAACAAAAAAACCCCAAAATAAAATAAAATAATAAATACACAAAAACGTAATAGATGTTTTTGTTCAAAGTTCAACTTTAAACTAGTTATACACTTGATGAACTTCATACACTTGCAACATAAAATGTTTTTTCATATTTCATAGTACAAATACCGAATACAACCATGATACATGAATTGTCCGAAGAAATAAAAATAAAAATTACATAATTTGTCTAAAATATATGAACATACCCAATATTATATCTAAATTTTTCTTTAGGTTAGTTTATATTTAGGATATTTCGGGTGTCCATTTGGTTTTCAGTTTAGTATAGATTCGGTTTTCTGAGTTTAGAAATTGAGCCCATTTGGATATTTTAGAAAATTGGAACGGATTCGGTCGCATAATTTTGGCTCGGGTTCAATTCAATTTTCGGGTTTCGATTTTTTGTCCACTCCTACCCTCATTAAAGACTATAAACTGTTGAAGCCTCACTATGGATACACTCCAGAAACTAAAAAGGACATGCTAGAGTTATTGGCCGGCTACGAGATTGTTGGTACCTCCTGCAATTATGTTTTAAACTTTACTTTTCGTAATATACAAAAAAATTTCTTTTTCATTTCAAATTAAGTGTCGGTTCTACATTTTCATAATAAATTATTGTTTACATTAATGCAAACTTTTTTTTATTAAAAATATAATACAATCACAACTTTAACATAAAGTACCAGAACATAATTTGTTTTTATAGAAATATATATTGTTTTCGATATATTTCTTTATATGTGTAAATAAAATATTTAAATGAAAGCATAGTGAATATAAAATAACTTTATAAGAAATAAGCAACAGTAATCTTAACACGAATTACTATAGTATTTATATATCCAAAACAAGGTTTTGTAGTTTTTAATTGTGTAACTCGCTTGGAATTTTAATGGTCAGTATTTTATTTTGGGGAAAATTTTAAACTAGCTCTTTTGGAGCACCACTTTTCACAAATATTACTGGAATAGGATAATTTTCAAATATAAAAATATTTAAATACTAACTATTTATAGGGTTTTAGGATTTAGGGTTTAAAAACACTAAATCCTCCTAAAACCAAAAAGTTTTCCTACATCTAATAAACTTTAAACCCCTAAAATCTAAACTCTAAATTCTAATAATTAAACTGTAATACTTCTTAGAAATTAAGCCCTAATTTTATAAGGATTTAACACTAAATCCTAAACTCTGGAAATCATAAGTCAATCATAAACTCTATAATTTTATTAAACCCTAAGTCTAAAGCTCTAAACCCTAACAAATATATCATTTGTCATGAAAATAGCGTTGGTAAACGATGGTAATTTTAAAAATATTTCAAAAGTGGTATTTTTCAAAAGGAATACAACTAACAAGTGATAGTGTTTAAATTTCCCTCTACATTATTACATGTTTAGTAATTATAATTTTCTTAGTACGATGTTTTTTTTTTGTACTTTATTCACACCATTTTTAGTACAATGTTAACATAATATTTTGTTGATTATCATGTAACTATTAAATTTTATATGCATAAACTGAAATCTGCATTCTTTGGATCTATTTAAATCGTACATCACTAATATGTCCATCTTTTAGCAAAATACTCCCTCTATCCCTCTTCTTATTAATACCAATGTAGTTTAAGTGAAATTTGCTTATGTGTCTTTTTCTTATGCAAAGTTAGTTATAATTTAATATGACATGGATTTTGCTAAAAATCATATTAGGAAACATGAAATATGACATGTATTTAATTTAGAGAATAAAATTCATCGATGTTCTGTGAAGAAATTCTGGAGAAATAGGTTTTCCAAAAGGTTTTGATCGAGTTTTTGATTTGATCTAGAAAATCTCTTTCTTCGTCTTCTTCTTCTTCTGCAGTTTGATCTCTACAATGACGACAATCATCTCCTGCTCCGCTCTTTCTTCGATCCGAGCCTCTTCCGAATCAATCAAAAAGCCATATCCGACTCTCAAGAAACCGGTTTCGTGGTGGAGTCCTATATTCAGCATTTTATCTGAGCCAGATTACGTGAACAACAACGTCAACGTCTCTTCGTCCTCTGTGAATCGAGAATCCAAGCTGGAGAAATCTGAGCAGAGATCGAGGAGATGTTGTCTCACGGAATTTGTGAATCTAGGGTAATCGGAAATCAGATCTAGAAATTGTCATTTGTTTTCTCTCGCCTTCGCCTCTCCATTCATGTACTTAATATGAAAAGTGTTTCTGAAAGTATAGTATGTCCATCTCATGTCTTGTCCCCTCACACTTGATGCTTATGCTTCTAGGCTCAAGGTTTAAGAGTCCTGATTGTCCAAGAAAACCAGGAATTCAGCATCCTAGTTTACAAATTTAAGACCTATTGGTTTTTTTTGTTTTGTTTTTTTGTTTTTTGCTTTAATATTTCTTTGAGTTGCATTACGATCTCACTGTATCTACTTTGAGTTCTTTTTTATACTTTTTTGATTTTTGTATTTTTGGAATTTACCATTATATATTTATCTCTCCATTAGATATTGGTTTTCTTTCTAAAATAATATTATTAAGTGGTTTGTTTACTAAAATATCGGGGTCATTCAACTAACTTAAACTTAAACAAAAGAAAATGTTTTCTCGGCCAGTGATTTCTTTTATTTCAATCAATAGAATGAATTAACAGTTTTTTTTTTGTTGAACATACGCTTAAACATTAGTAGTCATTTTAATTGGCTCATTACTATACTCATGATTTTTAAGTGTTGTGGGTTGTCTAATATAATCAAATAAATAACAAAATGTGGAATGTACATCAAACATTTAGGTCGTTATTTATTCTAGCGAAATATGATGAATCCTTGATTTTCAATTTCAGTTTATTACATAATTGTAGCAGTATACATTATAGAAATAACAATCAATTATGAATTAATTTTGTGCACTAATTATAAGTTAGTTTTTGGGATTCCCTTCTTAAACCAGATTGTAATTCTTTCCTTTAGTTAGTGCTTGATTGAAGCGATATATACCAATCAATTTGGAGATCTCTTAGAAATTTTATGATTACGTAATTTTGTGAATCATTTAACCTGTACACTTTATGATGAACCCTAAAAAAGGGTAACATTTCAATGTGCCCTGCCTATATATATCAAAACGAATTTTGAATGTAATCAAACATTAGTAGACCCGGTGATTGTATAATTTTATTCATTAGCTAGAGGTGATGGTACGTTCAAAAAATTGTGTTGGGAAGTACGTTTTCAAACTAGATGTTGACGAGTTCCATTGCATTTATGAAAGTTTGCCAAAGGATGAAGAAATGACAAAGTTTGTTCGGCTGTATAATCATGACACCATTAACAGCCACAAGTAAGTTTGATATTTTTAAATTTACTGTTAGGTTTTACAGAATTCAGTAACAAGAAATCTCAATGTCTGTTTTTATCTAGATATACAACAAGGCATAAGGTCACAATGGCTGAGTGGTTTGTGTTCCAGACGAGAGAACGAATTGATGATTATCCTTTCGGTTCCAGACGAAAGGCCAATGGATACTTTGAACTTCATATTTTTCCTGTTTTTTTTATACTTTAAATTTCTTAACATTTTTTTCTGTTTCTTGGTGGAGAATAAGTTTGTATGCTTACATTTCATCAATGCCAAAATCAATTAAT